>VXBW01006525.1:1631127-1810043 GCA_013400375.1 Thinocorus orbignyianus
AGGGTTTTGAGGCGCGGCCAGGAGAGGAGGGCGGGTGATGCAGGGTTTTAGTGGTGAAAACCTGAGAGAAAAAGTGACAATAAAAAAAACCACAAAAAAATAATAAAAAAGACCGCTCAAGGGCTCCCTCTCTTCAAGGGCTCCCTCTCTTCTTTCTCTCCCTGTCTTGCACAGCCCTTCAGGGTGGTAAGGACATGAATGGACGACCACCAGTGGAGGGCCACCAAGATGGTCAGAGGGATGGAGCACCTCTCCTGTGAGGACAGGCTGAGGGAGCTGGAGCTATTCAGCCTGGAGAAGAGAAGGCTCTGGGGAGACCTGACAATAGTCTTCCAGTATCTGAAGGGAGCCTACAGCAGAGATGGGGATGGACTGTGTCAGGAAGTGGAGTGATAGGACAAGGGGTAATGGTTTTAAATTGAACAAGAGGAGACTTAGGTTAGATCTTAGGAAGAAATTCTTTCCTCAGATGGTGTTGAGGGACTGGAACAGGTTGCTCAGAGAAGCTGTGGATGCCCCATCCCTGGAAGTGTTCAAGGCCAGGCTGGATGGGGCTTGGAGCAACCTGGTGTGGTGAGAGGTGTCCCTGCTCATGGCAGGGGGCTTGGAACTCCATGATACCTAAGGTCCTTGTCACTTCCAACTCTAACCATTCTATGATTCTATGTATTTTGAAGTCTTTCTATCTGCCCACTATCTTGGCGTCTGCTCATCTCACCCCAACCAGGAGCTACAGGACATGCCTAGGCTGACATGGCCACGAAAATGATCAAGGGGCTGGAGAACCTCTGCTATGAAGACAGGCTGAGGGAGCTGGGGTTGTTCAGCCTGGAGAAGAAGAGGCTCCAGGGAGACCTAATAGCAGCGTTCCAGCACCCGAAGGGGCCTACAGGAAGGCTGGGGAGAGTCTATT
Organism: Thinocorus orbignyianus; assembly: GCA_013400375.1. Classification (NCBI taxonomy): domain Eukaryota; kingdom Metazoa; phylum Chordata; class Aves; order Ciconiiformes; family Thinocoridae; genus Thinocorus; species Thinocorus orbignyianus. The sequence continues at coordinate 1,632,041 of VXBW01006525.1, forward strand.
TATAAAGGCCTGCAGTGACAGGACAAGGGGCAATGGCTTTAAGTTGGAGAAGAGCAGATTTAGATTGGATATTAGGAACAAGTTCTTCACTCTGAGGGTGGTGGAACACTAGAACGGGTTACCCAGGGAGGTGGTTAAGGCCCCTTTCCTGGAGATATTCAAGGTGAGGCTCAATGAGGCCCTGGGCAACCTGGTCTACCTGGAGGATGTTCCTGTGTGGGGAGGTTGGACTAGGTGACCTTTGGAGGTCCCTTCCAGCCTGGATGATTCTGTGATTCTATGGTGGGTCCCCAGCCCCGCTGACTGTGTTACTGCAGGTAAGTCCATGTCCCTTAGGGAGCCACCAGCCTTCTAGGTATCCTCACAGTGGTCTTGCTTCCTTCTTCAAGCATTGGTCCTCCACACTTATTTTAAGCTGTCTGTAATTCATAAGGTCATTCCCTGAGCTCACTGCAGGGTTAGACAAGAGTGCCAGTGCAAAGTACATGCCTTTCAGGGTGAGGTAAGAGGAACCAACACTGTCCCTTTTTGTAGCAGCACCTAGACAGTTCAGTTGTGAAGTTCAAGCCACCATCTGGCTTCTGTGGGCTGCCAGATCTTCCTGAGGAACATAAGGATGGAAAGGAGATAGAATGTTAACATTTTTATTTTAATGTCAGAGCAAATTACGAATAGAACATTATGAGGCCGTGTACAGATAATGAAAGGGATTTCTGCAGGATCTTGTGTAGCCTGTGAGCTATGCTGTGCTAGACTGTGAAAGATTAGTATCTCTGATAGTATCCCTGAAACCTTTACAGAGGAAGTGCAAACAGCCCCCCCCCTTTTTTTTTTTTAATGCACATGCTTGTGTGTGCACAGGTACGTATTTATCTAAAATAAATACAGTTAGTATGTAAAGTACCATGTGGACTTTTCACTTTCCTCTTGGTTTTATTACCTGCTGCTCAGGGTTCTGCATGCAGCAGTTTCAACGGCTGTGTCAGGCAGATGGAGCTTTGGGACAAGGCAGCAGCCTAATGCTTCCATTTAACGCAGGGGCTCAGGTAACCCCCCCCCCAGAGAATTGTGAGAGGAGGGCCAAAAAATTGTGGTGTGCAGAATAGTGTGGAGCTGGCAGGTCTTGGGTCTTGTCCTCATTGTAGAAGGAGCACAGAGAGGGTCAGCACCACCGGGTTAGTCTGCCCAGCTGCAGTGAGTTTTGAACAGTGCAATCCTTAGTGTACCATGGCTGGTGGTTCTGTATTACCTAATCTTTCCAAGCAATGCTCCTGATCAGTCTAGCAAAGATCTAATAGCAAAGTAAAATGACAGATAGTAGAACTGCTGTAAAAGCATGCTAATGACTTTTTGCTAGCAGAAGAATGATTTCACTGTAAAACCCTAAATCACACCCACAAGCACTTACTGTAATGCACTCTACAGAAAATACCCCGCAGCTGGATTTATTTTTTGCCTCCTTGTGAGTGCAAGTGTTTTCTGCAAAATGGTAGGACACTGAGCAGGAAAAAGAAGTACCGCAGTTCGTATGGAAAGTGAAACAAATCTGTTGAGTAACTCCGCTGTGATCTCTGGTTATCCATTTGTGTTCTTCCTGAGTCTGCGCTAAGAATGACATTGAAAGACAGCAGTGCTCGTGCCTTTTGTGTTACTGAATTACGGTGGAATTTACATAGGAGAACTAAAAAGCATAGGATTTCTCTCAGTATCAAGGTGCCAAGTAAATCACAGTTTTGCATGGGAAGGAGTTGAAAGACTAAACTCCCTGACCATGAGATCTCATGTTTAGTTTTATTAGTCTTGCCAGACGCAGTTCTTCAGGTGGCAATGGACCCAAGCCCCAGTCCAATAAAATAAAGGTGCAATACTTCTCTTAAAGCAATATTATCTCGTATTGTTGCACCATAAACATGTTTGATGTTACTCATCAAAATTAAAATTTCAATACTGCTTCCTGGGATACTTCCTACAAAGTACCCTTTGTACTTTTGTGCATTGGCATCTAGATTTCTTGGTGGATATTTTTAGCGGAGAAGTCTTGTGCTTAAATTACAAAATCGAGCTTCTAAAGCTAAAATTGTGCTAGATCCAGCAGGATCGCAGCGCTGACTGATACATTTCAAAACTCTCTTGCACTGAAATGTTCTCCAGATCATTCTTGCTTCTTCAGTACAGGAGCAGTAGGAAAGGCCTATTGTTTGTTTCCATGGTGTAATTTTCTGAATCTTTACATCCTCATTTGGCCAGAAGCGAGTTGCAAACCTGCAAAGCTATTAACTGTTCCAGGGTGTACCAGAAATAAAAATTTTGCTGTATAAAGGCAATGTTTTGCTATGTTCTCAATCATACCATGGAACGGGTGGAATAAAACCCTTATTTGTCTTTATCTATTGCCGTCCTATACAGCACACATAATCCAGCAATATCATCATTCTATGATGCATCACGGTCCAGCTTTTATAAGCATTGTTGGGTTGCAGGTGATCTTTTCCTGAATGTCCATGATAACAGAAGTGATTACCATTGCAGAGCATCCTCATTCTGTTGCTGTCTGCCTGCAGGCAGTGTACAATGTAAATGTAAAGCAAGAGACTTGCAGATGAATACAAATGCATAAGAAACGAGAAGATAGAAGTTCAGAAGAGAAGTATTTCTATTAGTCAACAAGTAAACACAGGAGCAGTCTAACAGTTTGATGTGAATGGGAGGAATTTTCAGACAACTTTCAGCAATTTATATATAAATAAATCTTGAGACTCCAAACTTTTCCATGACACAAGTATGATTTACTAGCTCTGGTAATACTTATATTAAATATTAAAATTTCACAAGTCCTTCAGTCTGAAGAACTGCATACCAAGACAAAAGCATTACCAATCCCTTCCAAATTTCTTCCCTTCTGACTTTTCCCTAGCATTCTGTGATTCTGCAAAATCACTTGCTAAGCCACATAGGAAGCTTTGCAGCATCCTGCTCGTTCTGGCTCATTTTCACACAGCTAATGGCCTGCCCTTGAGAAGGCAGAAAGAACAACTCCATGAATCCATATATAGATCGAGGTCTGGGAAGCACAGTAAAGTACAAGGAACAAGAAATACCAAAAGCAAGTAAAAGTTGAAGGGGTGAAGGGATTTTGGAAATGCCCAAAAGGGCTGAGAATCTGATCTTGCCTGTGTCAGCATGTTGCCATTTAGATTGGTATAAACTGAATTGAAAAGGTAAGTTAGTACCCAGGACATCACAGTGAACATCCCTTAAAGCCAGGTAGAGCTAACAATAAAAGCTAGAGAAACAACCAAGGAAAATCAGGCCTAGATTATCCATTAGACAATATCCACTTTATTGTAAGTATTATGAAGTGCATTGCTTAATAATTTACCCATCACATTCTAAGTATTTTAATATAACTAAGTTTTAACATTAGTGGATGCAATACAGAGAGCTGAACAAGAAAACATTTTACCTACCCTGATACATGATGTATGTAGATTTCTTCCAGGAAGGGCCACAAGCAAAATTATAGTGTTATTAGTTGACTTTGGCATAGCTATAGCAACAGCCATATGGGAGGCATGTAATTTCATGGAGCTGCACATGGTGAAGTCATGGCAAATTACCAGGATCTCATTTGATGTGGCTGCTTTCCAAGAGTTCTAACTTAGATCAACTAAAACCATTAACTTTCAAAATACAATTAGTCCAACGATTTATTTTTTATTTATTTCAGGTTTTGTGTGAAATAACAAGTGGGGGAAAAAAACAACTATGATTCTTTGTACACTGAAATAAGGTATGTAACGAGAGAGAGAAACTTGTTGATATCCTTGGACTATTATGATGATAACACCACTATTGCCTATTATATTTGCTAGGAATAACAGCAAAATGTGTGTCAAAAGATCAACCCAAAAAACATGAAGGAAGAATTTGACTGAAAATGTGATGACTTAATAGGAACTTGATGTTCTAGACAGAGGCAGAATCTGCAAAAGTTATGCCTCCCAGAGAAACACTGCGTTCCTATTTACAGCTTGCTTTTTCCATGCAGAATTGTTTAACTTTATGCTGCTGTTCTGTGCTTTCTCATAACAAATACACCTTGTTCTTTTTTAAAGCTTCTGTTGGTGAGTTAGCAGAACGGTGGCAGCAGGGTTCCTCCAACAGCAAAACAGGGTACGATTCTCTGCCTTTGTGTTGCATCGATACTGCACAGGCTCCACACAGTCACACCTGGGAGCCAAGTAATAGTAATATATAAATGGGCCATGATGACAAAATCTGTGCTGTCTTGTATAATGGAAATATTAATATGTGTTCTTAATTGTGCCTATTTACTTTCTTCACTGCAAGAAATTTGTAGCGCTACTTTTTTCGGATGACTTATTAAACACCTCAACAGAACACAGAACTTAAAACCAATCACAGCTGTAAGTTTCTGACTTGCTTTACCATTTGCACTTCAGGTATCAACTTTCAGGTTCACCGTGTGATGAACCATTTAATTTTGCTTTCCGTAAGAGGATTGTTTAGAAACACTTATACTATATCTTTGGGGGGGTGGGTTCTTTGTTTTGACTTTTGAAAAAAAAACCCAACCATATTCTTTTCAATTGATCCGAACTGTTGACTCCTCAGATAAGCTTTTAGAAGACAATACAGGTTAAAGTCTAGTATATCACAACTATGGTCATTGTGCCATGTTACTCGTATTGTACTTCAAGATAACAGAGGCAGGAGAGGAGAACCAGGAGGAGAATTTGGAACTCACACAGACAGCTGTCCTTCTTGGGATGCAGCAGTGTGCTGCTTGAAAAGTATCAGCCTTTCCAGTCAGCTGGATATTATAGCACACACAGTTCCAGTGGTAGAAGTATCTGAAGGGAGCCTACAGGAAAGCTGGAGAGGGACTCTTTGTCAGAAAAACAAGGGGTAATGGTTTTAAATTGGAAGAGGGGAGATTAAGATTAGATATTAGGAAGAAATTCTTTCCTGTGAGGGTGGTGAGGCACTGGAACAGGTTGCCCAGAGAAGCTGTGGCTGCCCCATCCCTGGAGGGGTTCAAGGCCAGGCTGGATGGGGCTTTGAGCAACCTGGTGTGGTGGGAGGTGTCCCTGCCCATGTCAGGTGGGTTGGAACTCCATGATCTTGAAGGTCCCCATCCCTTCCAACTCTAACCATTCTATGATTTTATGATTCTATGAATAACCACTCCCTAATTGTCTCCAGACAAAATGAGACATAACTAAAAATATCCTCTCTGATGGGTTAAATAATTTGGTTGCCTTCTTTTTAGCAGGATAAGGAATGCTCTCTCTAGCAGAATAAGGAACATTCTCCCCAGCAGCTCCGGGGGACAGTAATGAATAGCTTCTGCAGTATCTTTTTCAATTATCACAGCTATCTGGAGCTCAAGTTTCTGGTTAAGATGAATGATTTATTTAGAAACAATGAACAATAACAGTCCAATTAGTCAACAGTGGAAGCACTTAAAAAATACTGTGTTCCTTAATAAATAAATACATTTTTCAGTCTATTTCTAGTGACAATGCTGCATGCATAAAAAATGGAAACAATTTCAAAGCTCTGTTTCTGAATGCTAGGTACCTCCACACTAGGTTTATTCAGTCCATTTGGTAATATATAAAGAAAGAAACTGTTAACTCATTTCTGTAAAGTTTGGATTTCTCACTTGTCCTGCTGAAAAACAGCAGGAAATTCTCCCCGAAATAATACCTTAATGGATCATAATAAAGTATAAAAGCTGATTTGCAACTCTACAGTGCTGTGTCAGCCACTGTAGGGATTGTATGGATATCTTTGAAGAAGATCACAGTGAATTTGTAAAGAATGTGCTCTTCACATGTCTGCTATCACAAATATATGGGAAGTAACAGAAACATTGTATGCAAGAGTTTCACTCACTCGACTGCTTCGAAAAACTGTACTAAAAGCAAACACTGTAGCAAATGATGCTAATGAACGTCTAAATTGGGCAAAATCTTATAGCCAAACAGATTACATGAATTATGTTAGCCCTTATCGTAATAATAGGGTGTCCTGGTTTCCAGCAGGGATGGGGTTGATTCTCCCCTGTCTCTAACCCGCACAGCTATTCCACCCCAGGTGCTCCAGGCCCAGGGGCAGCAGAGAGCTAGCCGCGAAGGGGAGGGGCCACAATCGGAAGTGGGCGTGGTGACGTCACGGCATAGGTGTATATATGGACGGGTGGCGCCGGGGTGCGCCTCGGCGGCGTCAGTGGTGGTCGGGGTGGTGCGGGATGCGGTTGGTCTGTACTGGTGTTTGTATCCTCCATCCATTTTACTGTCTCCCTGCAATACCTGTTGCTCTGGTAAACAGTTTCTATCTCAGCCCACGAGTCTGGACTGTCACGTGGCGCTTTTGTTGCAGCCGAGGCCAAACCACGACATAGGGGCATTAAAATACCTATTTAGAGCACTACTTGCCTTTTCAAGTTGGTGTGCCAGGCTGACAGGCCAACCAGCTTGACCTTTAAGGACAATGGGGAGACCTTATAGCAGTCATTCAGTATCTGAAGGGAGCCTACAGAAGAGCTGGAGAGGGACTCTTTGTCAGGAAGTGGAGTGATAGGACAAGGGGTAATGGTTTTCAGTTGGAAGAGGGGAGATTTAGATTAGATATTAAGAAGAAATTCTTTCCTGTGAGGGTGGTGAGGCACTGGAACAGGTTGCCCAGAGAAGCTGTGGCTGCCCCATCCCTGGAAGTGTTTAAGGCCAGGCTGGATGGGGCTTTGAGCAATCTGGTGTGGTGGGAGGTGTCATTGCCCAGGACAGGGAGATTGGAATTCGATGATCTCTAAGGTACTTGTCCCTTCCAACTCTAACCGTTCTGTGATTCTATGTATTTTGAAATCTTACTATCTGGAAACAATGCATTGTCAAAGCCCAAATTCAGTAGCTGTCAGTGCAATTTTTCATCTGCTAAGCTTTCATTTTTGGTGTAGTTTAAGAGCATCTGCATTGAGAAGACCTTAGGTACGTATTAACATTACAAAATGTGAAAAACAGAAGCTTTCCCTCCTTTATATCCCTGCAGAACAACTTCCAGTTTAATCCATTTGTGTGCTCTATATATAGAACCTATATATACACGGTATGTCTCCCATGCTAATGCTGTGAGAATCGATATGGGACATTTGTTCCTTTGCTTTAGGCCCTTATAAGAATACCTGACTTATCTTGAATATTATGCATGCTCAGCAAGGGACCAGTTAACTATTACCATATTGGGCAATACTGCAATTCTGCTTGAATAGTACCTTATGTTGCAATGAGCCTCAGTGAATCATTGTGATTATTCATACAGGAATGCGTAAAAACACAAATACCAAAATCTGTTCTGTGTTCTCCCAAAAACACAGGGTCAGATGACACACAGTTCCAACCCTTTAGCCTTGTGCTGGGACAACTGCTTGACTTGGCCATTAGAAAGTTGCTTTCACAGGAATATTTGATGTAAGTAAAAATTACATTTGACTCTGTGTTAAGACCCATTTGGTTTTTTGGATTGAATCTCCAAACAGAGCAGGTACTCATGCTCACACATGCATTTCTGCTAGTTATGGCATTCACATGACCTTCTACTTGTCAACACATGTGAAGGTTAAGCACACGGTCCCCTCCTGCATAGGATTTTCCTCAATGGCATGGTAATTTTGTAATTCAGAACACTTCTGAAAGGTTTACTTTCCATTTACCTTTTGTTTTGCTTGGATAGGTTTCCAAATGGTTTTTTAAATTGTCTTTTTTTAACAAATTATTATCACAATTCATCTACTGAAAATAATTGAGTGGCAGCAATTTAGTCATTTTCATTCTGGGAAATCCCATTGCCAATTAAGATCCCTGTTTTCTTTACTATTATAAATCAGCAGAGTAAAGAAACTGAAATAAGTGATGACAAGTTCCCCAAATGGGTTGTTTTACTAGTCTGTAATCTTATTACTAGCTAATATTTGCAAGTAATGTTCAGTAAGAAGCAGAAAAAGCTCTCAATTCTAATTCATTTTCTACAGCTATTAAAAGTAATGGTTGATAAAAAGCTATGTTGCAAAAATATTTGTGGTTTTTGCTTCTAATACATCTGCAGCACAACATTTTTCCTGTAAGTACTGGTAGTTTTTATAGTAATCAGCATATATTTTATTCAAAATAACACAGTTTTAAGCACTCGAGTTTCTTAGACTCTTGTAATAAGGGAAAACAGTTAAGATAACAGCCATGTAACAGCTCAGCAAGGGTCAAAAATTTAAAAGGTTCATAAATACACAAACGAGGCCTGGGAACATAATGCAAATGGAAACTATCATGGTCTAGCTCATAAGATACCCAAATTTTGGTGTTTTCATTTCAGCATCTCAAGAATTGGATTGGAAACAAGGGAAGGCAATGAAGATAGTCGAGAAATAGAACCATCCCCTCATTCACAAGTGGCTTCATGCGAAGTGGGACTCAGGATGCAAAGACGCTCTGAGGACAGTTGAGGACAACTATAAGAGACATCAAATGGTGCAAAGAAGGTGAAGTGGAACAGCTACTACAAGTTATGTGATAAGACTATTAACCACAGAACTAAGCCTGAGGAAAACAAAGCATTTTCTTTTACACCACAAGACTCTACCTAAATAAATTCTTAACAGCTAATGTTTTACAGTATAACTGGGTTCTCAGAGGGGATTAGCCAAGTTCATAGGTTCATCAAGAGCTATTAAATATATTGGCTGAATTACAGACTTCCAGATAAGGATGCTGTAAGCCATTTATTTCTAAGAACTACAAGGTTGTGCCACAGAAACAGCTACTCTCAAAGTGCCTTGTTTCCAATACCCTTTTCCCAGTCATTGTGGAAACACGATTCTGAGCTAGACGGACTTTTGGTCTTACCAAACAGAACAGGGGAAAACTCTACTGTCACACATCCTATGCCAAGTCTAGTCCTGACCACTTAGACAACATCCTTCCCCCAAGGAGGGCAGAAGCTCTGTCTTGTTCATTAACATGAACGTTTAGTTCATCAATATGAACATCTTGTTCGTCACAGATCCAAATCCTTCTGAAGGAAGCATTTCTCTAAAGTAAGTGGATTCAATTTCTTTGCAGAGATCTATTATGATATCTAGAGAATATTAAATTTCCTTCTTGGGATCTGATGTATTTCATCCAAATCAGCTAATCTCATAAGTAGAATATACATGAGCAGAAACTAAATTCAAATTTTCTTCATAAGTGCGATTTAGTAGGTCTATAAAATGAAATTGAGGATGTTTTCTCTTATGAAAATATTACAGTGCTGCTGGGAAGTAGATATAATTTCACTTTGCCTATAAAAGTGCTATTTATCTAACTAAAATATTCACAGCAAGAAAAATAAATATGCAATATGTACACTTGCAATATACATACAGTTTTATTACATGTGATTAGTGAAACTCTAATTCCTAAAAAAGGAACTGTAATATAAAAAGGGGAAATCATTCTTATAATAGTTTCTTTCAGAGAAGACACAAGATCATCATGTGAACTTTTACAATAGGAAGCAAATTACTTAGTCAAGAGCTAAAAATACAAGAGTCCTATGATATTTCTAAGTGTAAAAAGTACAAACTTCTGGCATTCCGACAATGTTGACCCATTTTTCTTCGAGCGCCTCAGGAACCACAGCACAAGTGCTTCATCCTGTGATGAAGAGAAACTCAAAACTCCACCTTAAGAAGTGCAGTTTTCTCCTCTTTGCCTGCCTCAGTCAAAATGTTTAAAATCAAAACATTAACAAGGTGGATTTAGCTGTGTTGTCACACTGAGACACAAACAGCGTAGCTTCATAAAAAAAAATAAAGAAGAAAACTCACATACAAGAGAGGACATGTGGACCTACGCTCAGCAAGGTGGTTTTAATTCACAGTTGGAATTTCAGATGTTCTCTACTGTCAAAGGAGACTAGAGGAAGAGATACAAAATCTGGACATCTCTAGATATTTTGCACTTACTACTGCCACTTATTGTGGGTCAGCATTGCCAGGGGCAGCAAACCAAGGTGAGATTTATTATGCTGGTTCTCAAAGGTGAATTCCCCCTTTCCAGAGCTTTTCTATCGTTGTGAGATCAGGTCAGAGGGAAAAGGCTGAGAATCTGAACGTTCCCAGTTGCCTTATTTGTCCTCCTTGTTCACAAGGGCAAATGCACCTTTTTAAAATATAAAACACTCACTCCATTTTAGTATAAATTATGCATAATAATTTTCAAGATATTGTTTAGTAAAAGCACTATTAGCTATAAAAAAGGATTGTGTGGAGTTTCTGTCAGTAGTTCTAACTCTTCTCAGGTTTTGCCGCTTATTAACTAAGCCATGTAAGTTTACCAAGTCTCAGTGTAAATACTTGGAGCAAAGATGTGCAAGACCTCAGAATATTAGATGATGTGACATGTATGCACATTTTTGTAATTGCATTTTTTATAATTTTCAGATTCCACAGAAAGTGCCATTTACCTGCAGTTTTGTCTATGAAGTTAGTTTTACCTAAAATCTTTATCTCTTTCCAAAGCTGTAAAGTCAAAATTCCATGTTGCATACTTTGTCAATTTTGGATTCAAGGCAGAAGATAGTGAGGACAGGAGCACAACAAATCAATAGAGTATCATTTTTAATACATACTCAGAATACATCCAAATAAGAGCATATTTCACTGCATTTCCTTGTGGCGTTTAGACTATAAATGCTTCAGGACAGGGATTGTATCTTACTACTTCTAACAAGCAGTTTTATAAGGCATCAAGCTTGTTGGATGTCTCCTAGTTCTATTATATGCAAATAAAATCCAGCTATATTAAGAAATGAAGGCTCACAGAAAACCTCAAACCAGTTTAAGACTAAAAGTTCTTAAAAGGTTTTTTCTTTTCCTCTTAAGAAGTAGCTTTTATTTATATACAGGAAATAATTCAAGCCCAACAGTAACACTCACACAGACATATGATGTTAAGATGTAACATTCCTATATGACAGATAATCATAGATTCATAGATTTGTCTAAGTTGGAAGGGACCTTTAAGATCATCTAGTCCAACCATCAACCGAATTCTGATAAAAACAAACTGAATCCAACAAAAACACCACAAAACCCCACACCATCATTGAACCATGTCACTAAGGTCTATGTCAACCCATCTTTTCAATACCTCTAGGGATGGTGCCTCAACCACTTCCCTGGGCAGCCCACTAAAATGCTCAATAACTCTTTCAGTGTAAAAGTTTTTCTTAATAACCAATCTGAACCTCCCCTGGTGCAACTTGAGGTCATTTCCTCTTGTCCTATTGCGTGTGACTTTGGAGAAGAGACTGACCCCCGCCTCTCCACAACTTCCTTTCAGGTACTTGAGAGCGAGAAGGTCCCCCATCAGCTTCCTTTTCTCCAGGCTGAACACCCCCAGCTCCCTCAGCCTCTCCTCACAAGACTTACTCTCCAGACCTCTCACCAGCTTCGTTGCCCTTCTCTGGACCCGCTCCAGCACCTCAATGTCTTTTTTGGGGTAAGGGGCCCAAAACTGGACACAGTGAGGCCTCACCAGTACAGGGAGACAATCACCACCCAAGTCCTACTCACCACGCTGTTCCTGATACAGGCCAGGATGCTGTTGGCATTCCTGGCCACCTGGGCACACTGCTGACTCATGTTCAGCCCACAGTAGACCAACACCCCCAGGTCCTTTTCTGCCAGGCAGTTCTCCAGCCACTCTTCTTCAATCTTTTATTGAAGAGATAATGAATCTTTTCAAATGCTAACTTGTAAGAAGGGCAAAATATCTTGCTTTATTTCAACAGCTTTTAAACATGAACAGCACTTAATTTCACTGCTGTATCATACGTATCACCTAATTACAATTAAACATCACCTATATTTCCACTCACCTGTAAATACTTACTGTTATTTCCTAGCAGTTTTTACGCTAAAATTCCCAAAATACCTAGTAGTTGAATTTTGCAAAAAGATGCGTTTATGTTAGCAGGTGAATACCGAATGATCTGCAACAGATTTTAGACAGCATTGGTTATCTTTGGGTTGATATTATATGCTCAATTCTTTAATACTAATCAACACTAACTACGAGGAGGCAATGCGGACTACAAAACCAACACAAACAAGACCAGAACCTGATTTTGCAATTTCATCTAAGTGTATGCTTGTTTATTTTAATCACTGGGGGTCTTTGGCAGTTTTTTTGGTAGATTTTGTCTAATATTTCCTTTGACAGCGTGGTCATTCAATAATTTACACATCTCAAAAATAAAGGTAACTGTGCTTCAATGTAGCTTATACTTTTATACAATTGAGTCCAATTGAGTCCACCCTCAGCTAGTTTTCTGATCACCAAGCTGTGTGGCACAGTTGACACACTGGAAGGATGGGATGCCATTGAGAGGGACCTGGACAAGCTGGAGAGGTGGGCCCATGCAAACCTTATGGAGTTCAACCAGGCAAAGTGAAAGGTCCTGCATGTAGGTCACGGCAACCCCAAGCACAAATAAAGGTTGGGCGGAGAATGGATTGAGAGCAGCCCAAAGGAGAAGGACTTGGGGGTGTTGGTGGATGAGAAGCTCAACATGAGCTGGCAGTGCGCACTGGCAGCCCTGGAAGCCAACCGTATCCTGGGCTGCATCAAAAGAAGAGTGGCCAGCAGGTTGAGGGAGGTGATTCTGCCCCTCTACTCTGCTCTGGTGAGACCCCACCAGGAGTACTGTGTCCAGCTCTGGAGTCCTCAACATGAAAGGACATAGAACTGTTGGAACAGGTCCAGCAGAGGACCATGAAAATGGTCAAGAGGAATGGAGCACCTCTCCTAGGAAGACAGGCTGAGAGAGCTGGGGCTGCTCAGCCTGGAGATAAGAAGGTCTGGGGAGACCTTATAACGGCTGTCCAGTATCTGAAGGGAGCTCCAGGAGAGCTGGAGAGGGACTCTTTGTCAGGGAGTGTAGCGACAGGATGAGGGGTAATGGTTTTAAATTGGAAGAGGGGAGATTTTGATCAGGTATTGTGATTAAATTCTTTGCTGTGAGGGTGGTGAGGCACTGGAACAGGTTGCCCAGAGAAGCTGTGGCTGCCCCATCCCTNGATGGATTGCGGGCCCAGCCGCCGCCGCCGCCACCATCTTAGAGGGCGGGCGGGCCGGCGCTGAGGGGAGGGCTGGGCTGCGGGCGGTGTTGCCGCCGCTGCCGGACGGAGCTCCGGGCCCTTTCGCCGCCTCAGGTACCGCCGCCGCGGGGACGGGGCTGTGGGAAGCAAGGCCTGTGGGTTCCGCCGCTGCCCCTCAGCTTAGGGGAGGAGGCCTCGGCCGCGCCGGCCCGCGGGGATGAGAGCGGGCCCCGCCTGGCCCCGGGAAAGGGGGACTTTGCCCCTCTCACCCGCGTTTGTGTTGGAGGAAACGTTCTCCTCTCCCCGCTTCAGTCGTCCGTGGGGCCTGTACCGCCCTGCCCGGGGGCGGGGAGGCCTGAGGAGGGGCTCTGCGGTCCCGGGAGCGGGCGCCCTGTCCGGCCTCGCCTGAGGGGCGAGGAGGCTCCTGTATCCCCCTGCTCGGGCCGCGGCTCTCCTTCTATTCCTTCTCTTCCTCCTCCTCCTCTTCCTCTTCTTCTTCCTTCTCTGTGCCCCTCAGGGCTTGAGGGTGTTTCTTTCTCCTCAGGCACCCCCTTGTTATCTGAGTACATTGAGGAGATTTACTCATTTCCTTCTTTTCTCCCTGCTGCTCTTCCCTAAAGATCNTTCGGGGCCAGGCTGGATGGGGCTTTGAGGAACCTGGTGTGGTGGGAGGTGTCCCTGCTCAGGGCAGGGGGGTTGGAAGGTCCCTTCCAACCCAAACCATTCGACGAGCCTACGAACTTCACTTTTTCATGCTCTTACCAGCGTGCCCACAGGGAAGCGGCCATCTATTGCGACTGCAGCTGGCTGCCACCGCTTCCCTGTCCTGCCTTGTGAACACCGGCCTAGCCGTGACCCAGCGGTTCCACCCTCCCACAGGAGGCCCCAGGAGCCGGACTCCTCGCGGCCTCTCCTCCTTCCCTCTCTCCCACCCGGAGTCCCGGNCGCCCTGCCCGGGGGCGGGGAGGCCTGAGGAGGGGCTCTGCGGTCCCGGGAGCGGGCGCCCTGTCCGGCCTCGCCTGAGGGGCGAGGAGGCTCCTGTATCCCCCTGCTCGGGCCGCGGCTCTCCTTCTATTCCTTCTCTTCCTCCTCCTCCTCTTCCTCTTCTTCTTCCTTCTCTGTGCCCCTCAGGGCTTGAGGGTGTTTCTTTCTCCTCAGGCACCCCCTTGTTATCTGAGTACATTGAGGAGATTTACTCATTTCCTTCTTTTCTCTCTTCCTGCTGCTCTTCCCTAAAGTGTCGTGTCGGCAGGAAGGAAGGAGAAGCCCCCACTCGCTTTGAAAGCACCTTTTTTGAATGCGGTGATTTTTGCCGATTTCCAACATGCCTGGAAGGCTCGGCTTTCAGACGTGGGAGTGAGCTGCAGTCCTGAAGGCTGCTGCTGTGCTTGATCTTATCTGTGGCCGTCTATCCCTGTGGCAAAGCGTGACATGTTTAGATCTTGCACTCGACAAGATTAGATGAGTAGCACATGAAATGGATGTCACTTGTAGTTCTTAGCTAATCCTAAATATATAGCTACTGGTGGCGAAGAGGCTGTTCTGTACATAGTAACACTTGAATAGGCCTTGGCAGCTTGACATGAAGTTTTTTCTTCCAATGTTTATGGGAGAAGTGTAAAAAGGAGGGCAATGTCAGTTCCACTTGTCAACTTTTGCTCTGCAAACCTGGGGACTAGAATGTTTCGAACTCGATATGGTCCTAGATGTTCATGTCCAACAGAGTTGTTGTAGTCATACTGGGATGTTGTATGAACCTGAAGACTGTGTGGTTAGATTCCCTGGTAGCTGGTAAAGACTCTGAAGTATGCAATAGATTAATATTCTGCCTTCCTACTTCCTGTGTAAGAGAACTTGCTTCAAACTTTGTTTCATGAATTTTGAATAAGTGCTGAATAAGAAACTTTTTTGACTGTTCCTTTTATGTCTTGGATACCAGGATCCAGCTGTGCCATGACAGTTTGGTTGTATGACTGTTACATCGTGTGCTGCCAGACTCTTGAAACGTGTCTTTATATGAAACTAAAATCTTTTATTTTGGTACTAAAATTAGTGTGTGTTCTGTGCAGATTTTGATCTTTATATAACTTTATTTAGCTAGGAACAGTGGTCTCTACTTGCAGTACTTAATATTGGCATGAAAAACTTGGCTTCAGTTTCTTTCTCTGGGTATTTTGCTTCACTGTGTTCTACAGGAAACTTTCCTTGAGTAAAGATTACAGGGTTGTAGTGAATATAATTGTCATGTTGCATAAGGCTCACCTTTCCATCTCTTCTGGAGATTCTTGCCTTTGCTCTCATCCCGTAATACCCCTTGAAAGCTGAGTGGAGGTCAAGGTTGTGTTAAACTACTGTTGCTTTAATGTACCTTTCCAGATTTAGAAGGATGGGTGGAAACTGTCTGTCAGTTTACTTTCAGTTTAATTCTAGTTAGAGTTAAAGCAGTGTTTCTGTTTATCTTATCTCAAAAGTAATCAAATATGAAATGAGAATCACCTGATGACAGTACGTGTTAAAGGGGGGAGTTATATCCCAGAACTTGTATTATTGGAGCAGCCGGTATAACTGGAAAAACTAAAACCATTTCTTCTGTGTGCAAACCTTATCTTGGTATGTTGTCTTTCAAATTGTATTTGAAATAATCTTGGGTAAATACAAGGAAGAATTCCAAGTCGACTTGCTTGTGCCATGGTTTGTGACTGAGCTGCTGTCTAGGTCTGTTGACATTATGTACCTTTTTTTGGGGGTGTGTGCTGTTCTTCATAGAACAGCTAGAAGCAATACTCCTGTTTTGCAATAATTTGGTGTTCTTAATTTTCAATACAATAAAAGCTAGTTCATATTTTTGTGAACGTTGTATGGATTTCATTCTAGGGTTGAACTTTCAGTATGGAAAAAGTTATAATCTGCACAGATTTTTTAGTGCTATAGAAATACGATTGCACATTAAGTATCAGTGTTGGGGTTATATATCCTGTTCTCAGAAGTCACAGCATGTTCAGAACAGTGGAGTTGGACAGACTATTAGCCTGCTGGTTGTACTGTAATATGCTCCATGAACACATGTTGTAGACTGACTTACACCATTTTTTATCTTTTTCTGTGTATCGTAAATCAAAATGATAACTCAGCTTACGTGATCTAGGAGACTGGAACATTAAAAACAAAACACAGTGTCATGATGAGGAAAGTTGAATATATGTTTTTTGTGTGTTTTTGCAGAAGATCTTCATGTAACGGGCTGAAAAATGGTTCTTCAAGATGACAGCACCGAATCTAACACTGTTAAAATGGTAATTTAAAAAAAAAAAAAAAGAAAAAAAAACCCACAAAAACCCTCCACTGTTTGCTGAGAACTATAATGATATTAAGAAATGCCTTTTAAATGAATATTCCATCAAATGTCAAATTTCAACTGGTATATTTAAAGTTACACCACGTGGAAAGGGTATTTATTTACTGATAATGGAAACAAAAAGCAAACATATGCTGAAGTTTCTACTGTATTTAATAGAGTAGAATATTGTATTTACTTTTAAACCATTGTTTCTGCTTCAGCCTATAGGTCTCCTGATGGCTTAAATTTATAACTCTGAGCACTTGATGAATTAAATGTTTCATAAGCCGTATTCTTAGAAGAGTCTTGTACAGTTCTTGGTTTGGATGTCAGACGTTATATTAGTATGCTGAGCTTTTATCCTTATCCTGAAGTGAGTTAGTTGCTGGTAATGAGCATTAACCACGTTTCTGTGTGATCAGGTCTTGTCTGGACCACAGCCTGCAGCAGGTCTTGCGTGCTGATGGGGAATAAGATACATGTCTTGCATAATAACTGAATTTAGGTGAAAGTTCTATACCTAGTTACTTGAGTATAGCTAATATGGATTAAGTAGGGCCCAAAAGTAAGCAGTGAATAGTGTCTTTCTCTTAGTTCAGTGTGCGTGGAAGGAAAAAGAATAGGGATTTTTTAAGAATCCTTTTTGCTTTCTATTTATTTTTGTTATTGTTATATGTAGTTCTTTTGGGTGCATAAATTATGCATGCACAAACTGTTTGAGCTTTGTATGGATAATATGGATAAAAGTCTTCTGGCTTAAGTCTTGGTTATCTTAGGTAATGATCTGGTCTCTAATGACTCTAAGAAAACTGTGACCAGCAGCTACCGTTTGTATGTGAGGGCACTGAACTAAATACATGTTTAGGATTTACAGGCTTAGGCTTTGTGTTATAGAAGATGGATAACCACATGCCTGTGTCTTAAAACTACATCTTCAATTTATTTATTTTTTTTTTCAGCCAGCTGAAGTAATTTGGTAAACTGTGTGGTAAAGGACTTGAAGTTGCTGGCTGAGAAGCAGTGTCTTGATCTTGATGAGTTCAGTGGAGGCTGAACTATAGGCTTGTGTAGCCCATCTTTATAGTCTACTTCATTATCTAATTTGCAATAAGTGAAAAGCATCAGTTAAACTCCTGCCTCCTATCCACAGGTTTTTAAACTTCTAACCATGTTTGACAGGTAATCAGAGGCAAAATTTAGGGTAAATGGTTAGTTTTGCCCTTACTCCTACCTCTGATCTATCTGCTCATTTGTGACATGAATATCGGGTATGACTCCTGTTGTTGCAGGATACTCCTAAAACAGAGCTTTGCAAGGTTTCGTGTGAATAAGAAAAGAAAAAAAAATTCCAGCAGTTCTGGGCAATAGAATTTGTAGCTTGATTATTCTTGGTTGTCAGTTCCAGTTTTGTTGTGCCCTCTTTTGAGATGCCATATACTTGCCAATTGCACATATATGTAAGTAGTAGATTTGCAAGTAGTTGCAGATTAGATGGACTTCTGACTGGTTTAGTATAACATTTTTTTCCAAAGTCCCCTATGTATAATGTTTCTCTTCCTATGTAAGACTTTTAAAGTGACTTTTGTTGAATGTGTTTATAGGATTGAGTTTAAAAAATAATAAAAATGATGGGTTTTATTTTTGCATACAGTAATAATACTGTGTCAAATTAAGGAAAGAATTCCGAAAGAAATAATGTGGTGGTATCGTATCTTTCTAGATTATCTTATAGTCAACAAGCCTGTAAGTTTTTCTGCTACTTTCTTAATTCTAACATTTAAATTCTTTTCTTAGGAGTGTCAGCTTAAGAAATATGGCCTCACTCTGAATAGCTTAAAAATGTAGAATTGAACATTGTCAGCCGCCTCTTTCTCATGTGAGCCCTTATATTCCTTTAATAAGGAAGGGATCAGGTTTTATGAAATATCAAAAATAGTAAATGATGGTGTTTGCTTGCAGTGTAGTGCTGTCCTGCTGGCATTTTTGATGTGGACTGATTCTTAAGGTTCTGTATTTGTATGTTCCAAACATTATAAAATAGAGTTATAAATTTAAGCCACCAGGAGACCTGTAGGCTGAAGTAGAAACAATGGTTTAAAAGTAAATACAATGTTCTACTCTATTCAGTTTAAGATCAAAGGTGTGGCAGACACTTATTGAACTTGAGATTTTAGAAAATGTTTTGCTAGAAGTGCTTAATAAACACATGCACACTAATTTTCAAACAGCTTTTTTTTTTTTTTCCCCCTTTTAGGAGACTGTCTTCACTTTGACATGATGTGTGAAGTTTGTTAGCATTTTTTGTTTGTTTTTTTTTTCTTTTTTTTTACGGTTACAGTGTGAAGGTATGTATGAGAAAAGTAAATCCTGTTCTTTCTGTGTTCATTTTTTCAGAGCATATTGCTGTCAATGCTTAGAAGCCAAATGTAAAAAAATATGCAGAACTGTATTTCATCACGAGTTCAGGCATACTAGCACTTTGTCAACAAGTGGGATAATGTGTCTAAAATTTCACTCAGAACACAGACAGATAGAAACTACTATTTTGAGAAGTTTTACAGGTTTTAATTCTGCCCTAAAACTTACATACTAAGTTTCAGTGTGGCTCTATTTTTTTCTGCTGAACACTATAAGCATTTTAGTATTGCTGCTTTGTAATTTTTTTAGTCAACTTCTACTTTGAAGATGCATTTTGCTGCATGATGAAGACTTGTAGTTGCCCTTTGTTGTTAAGCATTTTTCCTTGTTATGGAATAACCAAGCGAAGGGCTATATTAGGCACACAAGAATGTTAAACAGGCACTTTGTACTCAGATGAGAAAGTAATAGCAGGTGAAACATAGGAAAAATCTTTCAGATATGTTACCTGGTCTAGTGGTAGGTGTCCCTACCCATGGCAAGGGAAGAGGTTGGAACTAGGTGATTTTTATGGTCCCTTCCAAGCAGAATGATTCTGTGATTCTATGATAAGTGTGGGCTCATTAATTAGAATTTTTTGCTTATAGGTAGAAAAGAAATAGTACAAGGTGTACTTACATATGAATGTATTCAGAGTATAACCTCTTACCTAAGAAGCACTAGATATTCTAGCATCCTTTTACTTTCCTGCTGAGGGATCTAAAAGCATGGGATTTGTACAAGCCTAATGCAATATTAAGCAGCTACAGAATGTGCCCAATCTCTGTGCATGGTCTCTGTGCACAGCGTATACGTGCTATATGCTTTGAAGCAGTGCATGGTGAGAATGGAAGACCTAGGGTTGTGAGCACGTGATGTGGAAATGTCAAATTGATCAGGCTTCTGCGATTCCTTCCTGTCTCCAGCTACGTCTTCCCCTCCTTCCTGCCTGCAGCACATAGCTGGTGGCAGGCTGGAGTGGTTTCCACTTCTTACCACTGTTTGTGTGTCGTTCCTGATAAGGAACGAGATTTTTTTTTTTCCTTCCAGCTCTTGTGGAAATCTTTCATGCCCGGCTTAGATTTTTGCTGTATATTACACAACACATGATCAATTTGTAGGCTAGATGTAGTGTAACTTAATATAATGACTTGTAGGATATTAGTCATAATAAAATGAAGCCAAAGTTTGTAGAGTATAGTATGTAGTGTCTATTAGACCAACTCATTAAAACTGAAAATACCCTTATAAGCTTTCAAGCATGAAACCCTCTCTGTGAGCTTACTCAGCTTTAAGATAATATCCCTATTTATTCTCTCTTTGAGAACAAATGTTTTTTCCTTTATTTTGCATTGGATAAAAACTGCCTCTCCATGCTGAGGTTTTTATAACTTTGCCCCTCCATACTTACAGACTTCTGCTTTCTTTTGTCAATCCCACCATTTTATCAGAAAAGCAGAATGATTACCCAGAGCTGATGCCCACACATGGAATATAACAGCATAGAGCTAGTGGTATAATTATGCTTCAGGAGCTCTGGCTGTTGATTTTTCTTTGGAATGAGAAATTTGAGAAATGGAGGAAAAAGTGGTGAGGTTTGAACATGGCAGAGACTGTATTACAAAGGAGAGGAATCAGTCAAAGGTGGGAAGCAGTCTAGTGATCTCAAATGCACTTGTGCATATCTGAGCATTTGAGTCATTAATCTGAGGAATAGGCTGGTTGGAAAAAAGCAAGTGTGTAGGTTGCTCACTGAAGACATTGTGGCACTGTCTCATTCATAAATAACTTGTAAGTAATGAAAAGACAGTAAGTGTTTGTATGCTGACACATGGAGCGGGGGAAAAAACACCCCTGTAATTTAAAATCACCAAACTGTATTGACAAAGCAGATCATCTCTGTTTACTGGAAGGCTCAGGGTTTGCTCCATAAAGGTGAATTAGATTTCAGTTCCTTGAGTTGTCTCAAATGCAAACACTCACTATCTTTATGATGAAAAATAACAAGGTATGTTATGTTATCTGTAGGAAATCAACTTGAAATAAACTGACTCTTAAAATATATACATAAATAATGTCAATCGTAGAACCTACCATATGTGCATCTTACTGAGGTTCATGAGAAGGTATGTAAAAGATTCTAGTATGAGCAGGCTGATGAGACATCAGTCTCTATCACTTGCATTTAAAACTTTTTAATCATAAAATTTGGAGGGTTTCCTAGATTTAATGGGTAGTCATAAAGCTGTAGCACAAATCTGAATCAGCTTTTAGTAGCATTAGTGGGGATAAGAATGCATGAAGGTCTGCTGTGCTCGTGATCGGCATTTCTCTGGAGTAGTTCCAGTGAATCTTGTAAATTGTTTTTGAGTTAAAACACAAAAAATGTTTTTTAAAATCTTGTTTTCTTTGCCTGTCTTATTTTTGGAAAAGCCTTAGTGATCTGTTAACTTCAGTGTTTTCAGTAATGTTAATACTTATTTTTAGTGCACATTGTGCAAAGTCAAGCCCTTCTAAAGTCATGATGTACAACTATTTTGGCCAACCGAAACAGTATCAGTTCTTTTCTCTTGTATTTACTCTGTGCATTGAATAAAGCAGAGTACTGTGCCTACTGAAGGAAAAGGAAAGAAGGTTGGTCGTGACTTATTTACACGCTGTTTTAGTGCTCATCTGTGTACATTTTAATGTACATTTTAACTGCAAATAACTGTCCTCCTAAAAAGGATTTTTGCAGGTCAAGCCGTAATAGAATTTTTTAAAGAGCTGTATATTCTTAGTCTTCCAGTATGTAAAAGCTGTAGGTCTTAAGCATTTAAACCTGACTGTTCTTTTCTGGTAATTCACCAGAATTGCTAAAATTGAGACTTTTCTGTTGCAACCTTGAACAAAGACTTCTAGGAATTGTGAGGTGTGTATATGAAAAGGTTAATAGGTTTGTGTGTGTCAAAATCCACTTGTTTATGCTGCAGTTTTTGATAAGGCTGTGTGACTCTTTAAAGGCGCTTTTGTACCAGATGAGAAGCTTAAACCTGACTTACTGCTGTAGTTCTGATTTCTCACAATGTGAAGTGTTCCTACGTGATGATTCCTGTGTGTAGTGTACTGGGGCACAGTCAAAATCATTATCAATGTTTTGGGTATTTTTAATAGGCAAAGCTTTATTGCATATATTATGTGCTTACTTTTAGTTTGATAGGTTTTCACTAGAGATGATGCATGCTTGTATTTAATGAATTATCAAATAGACATGTAAATCTTTTAAGTTCCAGTGCATGTGCAATCTAACTTTGTAAGTTTAGAATTAAATATTGTTTGGGTTTTTTTTTTCTTGACTGACTTTACAGTTTGGGGGATCATGATTTACCCAAATACATAGACATTCCTGAAGGCATAACAGTTGAATGCTTAAGTTTAAACACATTTCTGAGTACCTTTAGTAGAATTGTATTTGACACAGCACATTAAAATAATTTCTACTGTCAGCTTAGAGTAGGGAAGTTGTTGATGCCCCATCCCTGGAAGTGTTTAAGGCCAGGTTGGATGGGGCTTTGAGCAACCTGCTCTAGGGAGAGGTGTCCCTGCCTGTGGCAGGAGGGTTGGAACTTGATGATCTTTAAGGTCCCTTCCAACTCTAACCATTCTATGATTCTATGATCTGAAATTACGAAGACATAGTGATTTCAAATTTTGCAGGACTTGTAGAGAAGAAATTCCAAAACAACATAGTATGTTTTACCTAGTTTTGTTTACTTCATTGGTAGAACACTTGATAAATTCTTTAGAAGTCTAGATTTACTTTCGAATTGTACCTGCTGTCTCTGAAAATCTCATGACAGATCTGTGAAAGATCTTTTTAATAAACATAAGTTTCCTGTCATATTGGATCCATTTCATGTATTTGAAACATGCTGTTTTTCTCTTTGTTTGGTCACCATTTGTAATCTTTTGGGGTTTCTTCTTTTATTGATCTTGAATAGGTTACAAATGGTGTGGGTTTTTATCATGAATCGAATGAGCTCCCAGAGCAATTCATACACTCAGCGCAGGCGAATGGCTCTAGGAATTGTCATTCTTCTCCTTGTTGATGTGATATGGGTTGCCTCATCAGAACTCACTTCTGTAAGTATCAGTCCATGAATCTTAGAAAATAAATACTTATTTGAGAGAAAGATACAGCAGAAACGTGGTCACTCATTGAGTGTTCTAGTGTAATGGTTAACCACAGTACAGGGAAGATGATATCCTTTGGGTTATAGTGAACTAACCCATATCCACTAAAGTTACAAAAAAGCTCAATTGAGTGACTATTGCTTTCAAGACAGAAAGTGTTATCGATGGCTTTAAAATTAAACAACGTGAACTCCCTAATTACAGTGTAGTCATGAGGTTTTGTTTGTTGCCATATTAAAATAATATTTTCCCAAGAAGTAGTAAATTAGCTGTAATTTGTCAGGCTAGGTGGTATGGTATCTTATAACACAGAGTATCTAGAATTCTAGGACCAAAGGTGTCAGGGTTATGGAGTTAAACCCTGCATTTGCAGACAAGTTTGTCAATCTAGTTCATACATTCACCACCTTGAGACTGATCTTGTATTTACTCCTTGTTAAAGTTTAGGACTTAAAGCAGAGCTTTAGCCGTGGAAATTGAGTTAGTAAATTATTGTTAAATTCGGGTTCCTGAACTGTCATTAAGTTATGTTCTGTATCAGTTCTTGAAACCAAGCATATAAAAATGCTTGTGCTTAAGATGCTATTGTTTTAATAAAACTTTTCCAATGAGTCGGTGGGATCACTATTGATACTGAAATGTTACTTAAAGTAATCTTCTCTAATTGGTGATTACTATGCTATTGCTCACAAAAGTAGTCTTTCATTTAGAAAATATCTTTATGTAAATGCATTTTCAGTCCCATTTAAGTTCAGTATTGGTTAGATACAAGTAATAGGTAGCTTTTTTCCAGTGACATAGTGTTTTAGAAAATGGCTCAGTACCTTCCTGTTGGCATTTAAGATAGCTTGGGCGAGGGGACCCCAGAATAAGTAAGACCTCTTGACTCTTTTGGTCATACATGCCAGTACTTGCAGCACTGTCATTTTGGGAACCAGACTGTTTAGGAGTATGTACTTAAAACTGATAAATAATCTTTTGAGTTCTCACCTTATTGGTAATTTTGGATACTGCAATTATTTTCTTTCCACAGTATGTTTTTACAAAGTACAACAAACCTTTTTTCAGTACGTTTGCAAAAACATCCATGTTTGTTCTATACCTCTTGGGATTTATTGTTTGGAAACCGTGGCGGCAACAGTGTACTCGTGGGTTTCGTGGAAGGCATGCAGCTTTTGTAAGTATTTTAACTTCATAAATGTTCCAATAATATGTTGCAGCTTGTACAGAAAAAAAATTAAAATAGGGACTATAGAGAGGCAAAGTCTACATATCTGTGAAATAGTGCTTTCAGAAAAGGGGTTATAAACTGAATCATGGCACAGGAAGACATGGCAATCATAAGAGTAGTCTTGAGAGGAAGAAAAGAAAGGAAAAAGCAGTATGAAATGTGTTCAGGAATCGTCAGAAATGCTCCACTGGGATAGCCCTTTGGCCCATCTGGCCTGGTGTTTTACCTTGGACAGTTGCACAGGATAACTCTTTTCTAAGAAAAGCTTCTGAGAATCACTGCTGTTGGTTCCCTTTTACTTCCTGAGTGCCTGTAACCATTGGAATCAATATTTGAGCTTCATAATTGGTTCTTATTACTGAATCTTCTTGTTTCTGGCAGAACTGTGAACTGTTTACCAAGAGGTTTTGAGGTTTTTAAAGTCATATTTGGGAAAGGTGGTAGAATTATGCTGTTGTAGTTGTATATTGTATTTGGATAACCTTTATGCGTGAGTTAAATTCTGTTGCCTGTTCTATGACTAGGAATAGCTTGTGCTAGAGTCTAAAATTATTGTCATATTACAGAAATGCATACTTTTTTTCCAAGGCAATTAGAGATGCCTGGAAGAGCACTTGTTCTGTGCCAGTGTTTCAGAATGCTGAACAGCAGGACTGAGGAAGCAGTAAGGCGTTTGGCTTGATATTAATCTCGCATAAAAATAACAGAAAATCTGATCCAAGGACATGCTGTTAATCAACATGTCTTTATAGAAAATAGCTTGTATGAAAGAAACTAACTTCAGTTCTTCTGGATATATTAAACTTGGCTGATAGTGACAGTTGCAGTTGTAACATACTTAAATACCTGAAGTACTGGATGACATTAAGACAAATTATATTTATTAAAAAAAACAACAAAACAAGCCACCACAAAGGCCCTAAAAATCAACCCCCCCCAAACCCTAACTCTTCTGTTCTTAAAGAAATTTTGTGTTAATCATGTATAACTTTTTATAGTTGGCTGATGCCTTGAAATAATTTCCGGTAGATCAGCCTTTAATATCAAATGTTTGTGCACAGTATGGCACGTGTTAGACTTGATGCTGTTCAGTATCTTCATAAGATAATCAGGAAATAAACAGAATATGCAGATTCTTTACTGGCAATAATGACAAATAGGGATGATTGGTTGTACAGATTAACTATAGTGATCAAATTTATTAATATGAGCAGGTGAGTAGAATAAGGGGCTATTGCCTAGTGCAAGTTGTAGTGGTTATGTGGACCAACTGAATCTCAGGCAGTGCTGTGTCAGAGAAGGAGGTGATAGGAACTCATGTGAAGTGGACAACAATGAGTAAGAGTGCTGAATCTGTCATGTTTGTGTGTGTTACTCATGGCACTGCTACTGAAATATCATTATTTTTTCTTTCTAATACTGTAAGAAGTAATTTTTAAAATTGCGTCCTGCTCTAGGTGAACCTGCTTTGATGGGGCTTTGAACTAGATTTCTGAAGGTCCCTTCCAACCCCTACAACTATGTGATTCTGTGAAATAGCCATTACTTTTTATATTGGTATATTTTAAAAGAACAGTGCAGAGACAGGACTGTAGTATGCAGTTAAAAGATTTGTGACACCCCCTCCAACTCCCCGGTCCCAGAGTATAGTTAGATACTCAACTGTATAATTATTCACAAGTGTTTTTTAAATGTCTTGTATTTATTAATCTGGAACAAAAATTGTACATTTATAGATTTCTATTTCAATAACGATTGCTTGGGTAAACACTCATACCTTGTTTTTAAGCCCCCTTCCATGCTAGAGGCTTTCTTAACAGTTTTCTTACCAGCATGGTGGAACAGCAACCTACAGGTTAGGCAGCAGGGGTGCTAGTAGTGCTTGTTAAGATGCAGAAGGGAAGATAAAAAGTGATAGACCACATCCTAAGTTAAGCCTTGTTAAAGTTAAGTTGAAGTTTCATTTTTTTATGTGAAGGAACTCTGCCACAATAAAATGAAAACACAAGAGGCTTGCTGTTAATACATGCACAATAATTTAGTGAAGCGTGCCTCTCTAAGAGTGAACTTTGCAGGGTTTGGCACTGTAACAACCTGATCCTGTAATTCAGTGGGGTTCTCCAAGAGGCACAAGAAATTACTGAAATTATTTACTGAATTTGTAAGCCCTCTTGGTTACTGGTGGGGAGGATGGCTGGAAGGAGAGAAGAAATTGTGATAGAATTATGGAAAAAAGCATTAAAGAACTAATTCTCAAAAGTTTTCAGTTTATTAATAACTCGGCCTTGATAGATTATTACATTTAAGTTCCTGTAATTAGTTTGCAGATGCTGAAGGTTATTTTGCTGCTTGTGCAACAGATAACACTGTAAACAGTTCTCTGGTAAGTGCTTTCATTTGTCAAGGTCAATGCTTTACGGTAATGACACCATTACCCTCGCTTTCTGTTTTTAAAATATGCCACTCCTGAGTGTAATAGTTTTTGTCAGAGGGGCTCGGTAACTTATATGTTACTAATATATGCAGGAAATAGTGACACTGCTTGTTATGAGAAATTCAGGGTTCTCAGCTCAATGTAACATTTACTTGAAAGTTTCTGCAGTAGTTTGTGAAAGAAATGTTTATGACATACACCTTTACATACTTAGCTCGGTAGCTGCCAAAGCAAAACACCGAGAGCTAGTGATAAAGCTGCACAGTTTTCAAGACTAAAATCCACAACGGAGCGATTCAGTTAGTTGACTGGCTTGTAGACAGTGATCCTGCATTGCATTTTGAAAGAGAAACGGACGGTTTGCTTCCTTCCAGTGGACAGAGTGACTACTGTCTACTGAGCCAAATTTCAGTGCTGGTATTCTGCTGATAAGCTGCATTGCCAGATGGCATTTTTGTGGTGATTTTCATCATTCATAAATGATGGCCTGTCATGCCCTTGTTGATCACATATTGCTGCTTAATCTGCGTGCTTAAATCAGAGGCTGCGTGCAGAAATGTATCTGTAAAACAGAACTTCCAAAGTTTGCAACATCTCTGTAATAGAGTAGGGGGAGACAATTATGTGTTGACAAACTACCGCTACCATTTCATTTCATTCTCTGTTTTTTCCAACTTTATTTATCTGGCTTTAAGAACAAAATCTTAGGCTGCTCAATACATTAAGATCATCTCACTCTAGAAACAGGATTCATTGTTAACCTGTTAATTTGGCATTAATTTAAACATCCACAAAAATTCTCCTCCTAGACAAGGAGCCTAATGAAAATGGAGCCATCAGATTTTTTTTTTTTCATTACTTCACTCTAACAGTTTATTAATCTAATTGAAACAAGCACCTTCAAACTTGTCTTTTTAGAAGTATTGCAAGCAGTTAAAACTGCTACTAAGTACCTAATATATTTGAATTCCCAAAGTTTTTTGACTTTTAGTTCTAGTTCAAGCTTTTAGGGTCATGGGTGGAAAAGGAGTATGTACTAATTTTTGTATATGTATTGTCTATTTATGGTTTTAGTTTATCATTTGGATCAAAGCCATAGATCTAATGAAATCTGATTTTTTGATGAATTGTTTTTTAATTTTAAATCAGTAGGTTTGAATTTTCTGGGGATGAATTTTGTGTTCATGAGGATATATGCAAAAGCACACAGTTATTTCCGAGTACTCATTTTACCAACATTTAACATAAAATAAATATTGTGTATGAACACTTTTTGACTGTCCACTATGTGCAAAAACCACTTTGTTAAATTTGATTCTCTTAATATTCACCAAGCTTTTCTTTATTTGGTTTTCTAATTCACTGCATTAATTCAACTGCTTATAATTTAAATATGCTGCTTAACTGTATTTTTACTTACACTGATTCATTTCAGAGTGAACCTTTATATGTTCCTGTAAAGTTTCATGATTTGCCAACTGAAAAAAATGGCAGTAATAATACTGATGCAGAGAAAAGTGAGTAAAGACTTTTGGAATGCTGAAATGCTAGTTCTTTGGTGAATGAATTACTTTCCTCTTTGTTAGTATAACTGCTGTCATGTTGCAAGACTTGCCTCTTCTTTTTTTTTCTCTTTCTTTCTTTCTTCCTTCTTCCCCCTCCCCCCTCTTCTTTTTTTCTTTTTTTCTTTTCTTTTTTTCTTTGACTCTCTTATTGCATGAATTGCAGTCTCATATATTTGCTTTCAGGTAGAGAAAACATAGGCCTATCGTTCAGTTTACCTTTCTTGGTCACTACAGATCCAGCCTATGTTTATCTCAAGGGACCAACTGGGTTCAGTACTTGTGATTCTTTCCTTCTGGGCTTGTATGACCAGCAGCAGTGAGTCAGCCTCTGGAAAAACAAGCTATTGTCCTTTTTAGAGCAGGAGCAAAGCAGTCAAAGTAAGAATTTTAACAGTCTATGTGCATTCTGATTTTATTTAAGCCTCACTATCTTGTGACAGTAGCTGAAATGAGCCTAACTGTCCCAGACAAATATAGGAAAGTTGGCTGTCAAAGAATCTATTTGTTTGATTCTCAGCAAAAGAGCCCCTGCTTATAAAAGGGAAAGTTTCTTCATTAATTTCTAGGTGACACGTGCAGAATTGCTTTGGGTAGGCTTTGCTGCCCTAGGATAATATGCACCGGTCACTTCAGCGTTATTGAGTTGTAGCTTTTCCCTTTACTTTTTGTTTTAGGGAATTAGATACTGTTTCATGTTGAATTAGGCTAATATGTACATGTAGCATGTAATGTTTTCTTTACACAGAAAACTAAGGATACTTAAAATACCCTTATGCATAAAGTCGGATCCTGGTTTGCAAGATGAGTTAGAGGGTGGATTTCAAATGAGCAAATGCCCTTATGATCTCTGCTAAGCTTTGAGGTCTGTTGGACACATCCTTTGAATGAAACACTGTCCTTGCAGTTAGGCATAGCAGTGTGCAGGTTTTGACTGTTTGACTATTAAACAGTAAAGAAAACCTTTTATGTAATATTTATCAGTACAGAGTAATCCTTACCTAAAAACTTGTTGTTACCTTGGGGGGACTTTTTGACAGGGAAAAGTGAGGGTGCTTTTCAGTGAGGTTTTTGTGGATGGACAACTGTACTGATTGAAAATAATAAATGTGCTTTGTTTTATTAGTGACCTACCAAAGATGAAAATATTAGTTTAATAAATAAAGGCATGTCTTCTATTTGGATAAAAACATGTTGTTATTTGTGAAGTATTGTAATCAATGCTGTACTAAAACATCACGCTTTGATTTGCATATTGTGTTGGCTTAAAAAGTAATGATAATACGCAGCCTTTTTTTTCCTCTCTCTTTTTTTTTTTTTTCCTTAAGCTCCCAAAAAGCCTCGTGTAAGATTCAGTAATATTATGGAGATTCGACAACTCCCATCGAGCCATGCATTGGAAGCAAAGTTGTCTCGTATGTCATACCCAACAGTTAAAGAGCAGGAATCAATATTAAAAACTGTAGGAAAGCTCACTGCAACTCAAGTAGCAAAAATTAGCTTTTTCTTTTGCTTTGTGGTATGTGTTCTGTTTTTTTCAGAAAACTTATCTATAGATGCAATTAAAACATATATAACAATAGTGAAACAGTGTTGAGATTATTTGTATTCTTAATACGTCGTTTTATAAATACACTATAAGAAGTAAAACCTTTCTCATGTCGGACATGAAGATGCATCTTCTTAAAGTGAGAGTATAATAAAATAAAGGGAGTATAATAAAATAAAAAGAGTTCCTAGTTACCTGTAAGGTCCCTTGTAAGATATGCCATGCATTTTTGCCATGTCCAGTGTTGGATATGTTTGGTACGGCAAAATCTGGGATTACACATACACAGGCTGTTAACAGCTTCAATGAGACTGCATAAAATGAGTAAATTTCACTATGGCTTCTTTCTGGGCCCATCTTATGGCTCATTGTGGCATTGTGCTCTCCAGTAGTATGAAGAGAAGACAGTTAATTGTCCTTCAGCTCCACTGAGGGCTGCAAGAACAATTTCAGAAATTATTAGTACTATTGATGCATAGATCAGAAAATGGTGATATGATTTTCTGCATGTATACACAATGAATGTGCACACAGCAGCAAGAGAATAATAAGCCACGTATTAATGATTTTGGATGGATGAAATACACAGAATTTTAAATGCTTTTTAAAATAAATATCTGAGTATATTTTCATACATATACACAGATTTTCCTTATGTGCAAAACAAATTCTCTTTATGGTATTTATGAATGCTGCTACTGCTGGCATAATGCATGTATTTCTTCTTGGATAGTATATGTATTTCCAGCTAATACTTTAGATAGTTGGTAACATCCCTGAGGATATATTTGAGAACTTATTAATGAGTTTTCAATCAGGAAGTGATAACACACTTATTTTTATACTTATAAAGGAATTCAGACATGACTCCCTCTAACGTATTTTTGAGGTGTTGAACGTAAGTGATGCTTGTTGTTGAGGGTGGAGTCGTTTGCCTGTTTTTAGTCAGCCTAGTAGATCTTTTTTGCAGTACTTCTGTCCCATGAAAATTATTTTTCTTTTCCCCTAGTGGTTCTTGGCAAATTTCTCTTATCAAGAAGCTCTGTCGGATACCCAAGTTGCTATTGTTAATATCTTGTCTTCAACCTCTGGTGAGTTTTATTTACACAATAAGATGTGTGTTATAAGGCTGTTTATTTAATATTAAATAATCTTTACAATGGACTTCTGTAATGATTTACCCGTGGTTTTGGGGGGATAGTAAGGCTTAAGGGCGTTGAATATGTGCATTTACTAATTTAATTATGTAATTGCAGAGATAAGCTGTCTTTGTGATTCCTTGCCTTTTGCTTTCAAGGTTGTGCGTGTCCTTCCATGGTTACGTATTGGAGAGAGATACTGGGAGTGTAATAAGCTTGAAGGAAATGTGCTATAACTTTTTACCAAAACAAATACAATTCACAGTAAAGTTTTCTTGCTAATTATTGGGTTTTACAAAATCGGTTTTAGGGGTAAAAAACTTTAAACTACCTAAATATTATGCATATCATTTGCTTTACAAGTTTTATGAAAGGCTCAATGTGAGCTTTAAAGTATTTAAATCATGTGACAGTCCATGTTTTGAGAAGTAACTTTTGTTCTTTTATAAAAACAGTTTTAAAAGCACAATTATGTGATGTTTGTCACTGAGTTTCAGGCTTATTGCAGTTTATTTTGTTAGCATGTCTAACCCTTTCTCAAAGTGCAGTGTGTATTTGCTCGTCTGAGGATTCACATTGTGAGGTATTAGTTTCATAATAGTTCCAATTAAAATTATGGATGCTAAAAATCAAGTAGTTAAAACAAGTATGTGAAATAGAAAGAAGAAAATGTCTGTGGTTCTGAACAAACTGGTAGCAAAGCTTGATTGTATAAACTCTTTTTAATTTCTCTTGCAGGACTTTTTACTTTAATCTTAGCTGCGGTCTTTCCCAGTAACAGTGGAGATAGGTTTACCCTGTCCAAACTATTAGCTGTTATTTTAAGGTAAGATGATGGGATGGAAGACTTGATCAAAAACTCCCTGATACAGTGAGAGAATAACTATACCTACTGTACCTGTGGTATCTGTGACCATATGTGATATGCTTCACTTCAAAATCTTTGTTTCTTTTTAAATACTTAATATCATGAATAGCTATCAATTTTCATGCTCCCGCAGGTTAATCAGGTTTTTGTTGGAAATATGTGAATTTATTTTCTTGTTGTTTAATAATTACTTCTCTGGTTTTGTGTAAATGGGGAAGGAAGAGGCTTGACATTTAATGCTGTCAGCCTGTTCCTTAAAATGCCTGGTGTATTGTTCAGGGAGGTTAAAAGTGGAGTTGGTTGGTTTGCTTGCTCTTAGTTTAGGATTAGGTCTTAGCAATAGAGAACTCCATTTGGCTTTGGCAGAAGCGGGTTTGGTAAACTAAAAATATAAAAATACCTAAAGATAGAACTCTATTTTGATATTTTTGTTGTCCTTCCCCCCAATCTTTGTAAAAAAAGTTCCTGGTTTTACATAGCATCTTGTATTTCTTTTTTGATAGCATTGGTGGCGTGGTACTTGTTAACCTTTCTGGATCTGAGAAATCTGCTGGAAAAGATACAATAGGTATTTATTATTATTATTTTTTTAATCCTTGGATATACAGAGATGGGTACCATCTTTTGACAATACTTAGCAGGTCATATAGCAGGCTATATATCTCTTACTGTTGTGACACTTGCCAATCTGGCTTTTTAGTTTCAGCTTCTGAAAC
This sequence comes from Thinocorus orbignyianus, assembly GCA_013400375.1. Lineage (NCBI taxonomy): Eukaryota > Metazoa > Chordata > Aves > Ciconiiformes > Thinocoridae > Thinocorus > Thinocorus orbignyianus. Next base: position 1,664,609 of record VXBW01006525.1, read on the forward strand.
TGGACATTTATGATAATTTTTTTCTATGTATATGGCTTAATTGGGAAAGTATTTACATTTTTCGAGCTTGCTATGTTTTTTCTATATTTTCTTTATAGTTATAGGTTCAGTAACGCTTTTTGTTTCAGTCTCTTACAGTTTTATAATAGGTGTGTGTTTAGGAGAGTTGATTCAGTTGTGTATAACATGTTTGGCATATCTTAAGTGTCTTTTCACATTTACAGGTTCCCTTTGGTCTCTAGTAGGAGCAATGCTGTATGCTGTGTACATAGTAATGATCAAAAGGAAAGTAGATAGAGAAGATAAACTTGACATACCAATGTTCTTTGGTAAGAATAAAAATAAGTCTATTGAAAGTTTTAATTCACTGTGTGATTAAGTTGTTTGTTTTCAGGCACTGAACTGTGTGTGAGTGGTAAAGGGGCTCAGAAGAGCCAGGGAAGTGGAGAAAGCCTATTGTTCCCATAGTTAGGAGTACTTTAGAGACTAATTATGGGAATTGTTTCTTGTTTATGCTCTTGAAAATGAAATATAACACTACCTGTAGGAATGCAGACAGGCCTTTTGGACTTGATGGAAACTTACGTATTTTTCATTTCAAACCTGTAAATACCTGATGTAATTGTCGATTATGAATGTCAGGTAAAGTTGTTTTACATTCTTTTAATATGAAAGATTTAAAGTATTGCTTTGTTGCAGCTTTTGTTTATGCGTGTTGTCAAAACAGCAGTTTAGTGGAGATTTTAGTGATGCTGAAGGATACTTACTGTGATTTCCTTACTGCTGTTTTTATACTCAGGTTTTGTGGGGCTGTTTAACCTGTTGCTGCTGTGGCCAGGGTTTTTCCTGCTTCACTATACTGGGTTTGAAGCATTTGAGTTTCCCAATAAATTGATTTGGATGTGCATTGTCATTAATGGCCTTATCGGAACAGTTCTGTCAGAGTTCCTCTGGCTGTGGTATGTACTACCTGCTTTCTATCTATTTCACACCAGTTGTCTTATCTGGGTTCTCAAATGTTGAAATGTATCCTAAGTAGCTTTGTTTTTCTGGACAGGTCAGCAACAGAGGATTGGATGTGAGAGTTCAAGATGAACAGCTCAAAATCTGTAGCGAACTTAAGCCTTTGTGGAGCTTTTAGGAGGACAGTGGTAGTGAATTGTTTGGTCAGCTTGAGAGTTTCTTCTGGGCCAGCTTTAGGTTAAAATAGGGATATAAGGGAAAATCGTCTAAGTTGAGAAGTTCTATTTGGTTCTGGAAACACTGAGGAAGAGTTTCCAAGCAGAGACATGCTTTCAATGCCATACAGTTGTTCAGAGAATGATGTTGGTTTCAGTGCTATGTTTTGAATAGGTGTAGCAGTTTGTGAGCTTTTGCCTGAGAACGCTTGTCATTCAGCTTCTAAGCTCTATGATAGAGAGGGTCCTAAGTTTGGGACAGTACTATGACAAAAATAATCTGGGTGGCCAACGGCATCCTGGCCTGTACCAGGAACAGAGTGGTGAGTAGGACTAGGGAAGTGATTGTTCCCCTGTACTCGGCACTGACGAGGGCCTACCATGGGTACTGTGTCCAGTTTTGGGCCCCTCACTACAAAAGAAGACGTTGAGGAGCTGGAGTGTGCCCAGAGAAGGGCAACAAAGCTGGTGAGGGTTCTGGAGAACAAGTCTTGTGAGGAGCGACTGAGGGAACTGGGATTGTTGAGGCTGAGTGGAGACCTCATTGCCCTCTACAACTACCTGAAAGGAGGTTGTGGAGAGGTGGGGGTCGGCCTCTTCTCCAAAGTAACAGGCAGCAGGACAAGAGAAAATGGCCTCAAGTTGCACCAGAGGAGGTTTAGATTGGATATTAGGAAAAATTTTTACACTGAAAGGGTTATTAAGCATTTGAAAAGGCTGTGCGGGGAAGTAGTGGAATCACCATCCCTGAAGGTATTTAAAGGATGGGCAGGCGTAGTGCTTATAGATACGGTTTAATGATGGTTTTTGTCAGTGTTAGGTTGATGGTTGAACTAGATGATCTGAAAGGTCCCTTCCAACCTGGGCATGCCTGTGATTTGATGAAATAAATTGTAATGCATTTTTGTGACTTGATGATTTAGAGAGGTCTATCACTTTGGTCCTGCTTAGGAAGTATGATGAGACCACTCGTAGAATGCAGAGGAGTCTTACAAGACTCTAAAGAATGATTTCGAGGTTGTGTTTTTAGAGCGAGATTTAAAAAGCAGAGTCTGTTTATTTAAGAATTTGTCTCTTTGTAAAAAAAGTACTTATTTTGGGTAGGATTTCCAAATGACAATAACCATTCCTTTTTAATTAACCAGACTGAGGCAAACCAGTTTTAATTGCTATAAACTGGTATTAAAATGGAAACAAAATGCAGCTTTTTCAAGGTGGAATCACTACATGGGAAGTAGTGAATTTTTCATCATCTCAAAACCTTTGTATTGGAATTAAACCTTACTCCAGAAGACATCAGTACTCCAGTTAAGAATTTTATGGGGTTTTACATATTTATGACGGTAGTGTGGGTATCTCAGTTCTTAATTTCTTAAACAGTGACTAACAGTTAAACTTGATTATTTGTCTTCTGCAGTTTAGTGTATTACTAAAGTTGTCTCCTAATTTTTAAATCGGACCTCTTTGTTGTTATTCATTATTATAATATTTTTTTTTATCCTTCAGGGGATGCTTTCTTACCTCATCTCTGATAGGCACACTTGCATTAAGCCTTACGATACCTCTGTCCATAATAGCTGACATGTGCATGCAAAAGGTAAGGTGCTACAAGGTTTTGAGCATTATTAACAGAATGTCTTTGACTTGAATGGGGGTGTTATTCTCAACAATGTATACAATGAGGAGTTATTTTACTTCTGTCACTTGTCAATAATTCAAATGTGTTGCAATCAATACTGTCTTGATATTGACAGTTACAGTAATTTTGCACTTGCAAGCATGTACTTGCACGCTTAAATATATTCAATTCAGATACAGCTTGCTGGAAAGGACCCAAAGTCATCAGCAATGCCTGTTCAGGTGCTTTGCCTTGAACAGGCACTTCTCAATATTAAAGAACAATTGCAAGTACAATACACCTTAAATTAATACCCTTACATTATTATTATAGACTACCCAGCTTAAAAATACTCAATTAGTGGCAAAACCAAAAATCTGCAGATTTACCACAAGGGAATATGGCAAGGAATGTACAAACCTTAACTGCTCGTTATTATATTCACGTGGATGTTAGGTTTCCATTTAGCTGTCCTCTAAGCTACTCTAGTTTCACTGGCATTGAGGTAATAGTTGTGGAAAACCCCTGTGTATAAATAAAGAAAAGAATTTGGTCATATGAGTTTAGAGTAGAAATTATATGCAGTTAGTTTATATTACACTTCAAGCTGTATAGATACTTTTCTGTTCATGCTGATTTAATTGTGTATGAACTTCAACTCTGACTTTGAATATTTGAATTTAATATTTAATCAGTGTCAAGGAATATCAAATTCTTTATTTCAAGGAATGATTATTTAACATATAATGCAAGCATGCAATTACTGGAGTTTTGTTGGGCTTTTTTCTTTAAATCGAGGTCATGTAACTGTTTCTGTTTCCTGAAGGCAGGATCACTTGTATCTGCTGTTTGGGATTTAAATTATTTCTATGGCTAAAATCTTAATTTGAAAGTTAAACCACCTGTTTAACTCTTTGAAATAATAGCTTTCAACCTGATTTTTATAATGCATCTGTTAAAGAAAGCTTAATTTTTCTTACAGTGATAATAGCCTCCTTTTTTTGGCTGAGCATCTCCACCTAGTCCATTACGTCTATGCCTTTTGACACCTCTCAGTTGTAGACACAGGTGTATTTGTCAATTGGTTAAAGTGTAAGCGTACACATCATATGCTTGTGTACATTTTGACTCTTGGTGACACCTCTGTTTCATTGATTTTAAATGTTTGTATAGTCCTGTGGTGTGGAGAGGCTGCAGGAGTATTTTTAGAAAGCAGGGAGTAAAATTATGTACCAGGTAAAAAAAATTCTACCTGTGCCTGGAACATATCTTAAACTGAGCACTCTCTGAGTAGTGGCTTCCCTGAAGCAAGTGAGATTTGTGCATTTTCTGTGGTGGGTCAGTTTATGACTTACTTTCAATCACTCTGTTTGAGTTTTGACTATTTTGTTGTACATAACTCAAAAAAAAAGAAAGTCTTGCACTTAAAATGTTTCTGGTCAAAAAGACTTTTCACTATTCAGTGTTTTTGTAAGCAAAATGTAAATTCTAATGAGAACCTTTTGGCTTCTGAAGTTTTCTGGCAGGCATGTAAAAATGGGGGGGAAACAACCCACACAACTTATATTTCAATTTTACTTCATGTCAGTGTAGGTTTTGGGAAACAAAGCAGAAAAATAAAACAATTAAAAATCACATTGGAAAACAAAAGGAGAGTTGGACTCTGAATAAATACTTCTTTAACAGATATGTGAGATATAGTATGTTTCATAGTAGTATTAGCTGAATATTCAAACATGGAAACACAGGAAAACCTTGCAGTGATTGCAACAACAATAGAGCATTTGTTGGTAAGATAACTGCATTTGTGTTGCTGTTAAAGTGTCTGCAATATACACTTGGGACATAAATTGTAACAAGAAAGTAAATAACTAATGATAGCTATTAAGGAAACAAAGTCTGTAGACTTCTCCCTGAAGAATTCACTGTAGCAAGGTGGAATTAGGTTTTTATGTGAGCTAATGCTGGTAGCAAAACCCCAACATTATAAATGTATATATGTGTGCATTAATATGTATTTTTATATATACATCTGTACCTGCAAATACATCTTTGGAAGGGTGTGTGTATGTACGTATATATAGGTACATATATCAGTATATGAAAAGCTTAGATTGTCTTCTGAAGTGATTAATCTAAACTTTCTTCTGGAATACATTGAAAAATGGAATACATTTTTCTAATTCTCAGTGAAAAGCTTCATCTGTAGGCTGTTTAGTCTGAGTAAACACAGAGTCCAGATCTTTTAATTTATTCTTCATGTCTTTATGCAATATGGAGGCATTTTGAAATAGCAGAGGCTCTGCTGGATGAATTTCATTTGACACACAAGGGCAAGTTACGCTTTTAATTCATTTGTATGGTTTATCACTGTTAGAGTTGCTCCAATTTGGTATTTATAAATATTGGTATTTATATTGTTTGTTTATAAATACCAAATACCAATAAACCCCTGCAAATATAGGGAACTATTAATCTTGTTTTCTGTACACCTTGTGTTTACTCTCTTCCCATTTCTTGTCTTAAATCTTCACCTTCCGGTGTTGTCTCCTTTTGTGCTGGCAATATCTTTCATGGTCTGAATCTTCATGCCTCTTCCATTTCATCCACCATTTCACACCACTTGGTTCCTTCTGGAGTTTGTGATCCATGTACTTGCTCCTTTCTATTCCTTTTTCAGTTTTTCTTTCTCTGTTTGAAAAGGCTGCTTTGTCTTCCTCTGGACGGATATAGAGCCTGACTGGTTTTGGGCAGCTGGCCGTCAGCTGATGCCTCTGGAATCAGGGAGGGGTTGGGGCTTCATTCTCTTACTACTTGTTCTTTTTCAATTAATATATGTATTCTACGTTACTGTTCTTCCTTTTTCCCCTGGCTGTTATGGACTTACTGTCCAATTTTCTACTTTCCTGTCTGTTTGGTGCTTTTAGCTTGTGGTTGCTTCTTGTATGTTTGCGGATATGTTAAACACCACCCTCTGATACTGAACTTCTCAGCATGAGATCGTTGTGGGGCCATTAGGACTTGTCTTTGACAAAGCAAACTACCATATCTTCTCTTGTTTTGGAGGCAAATCCTTTTGTCTTTTTTTTTTTTTTTTTTTTTTTCCCCTAAAAAACCAAAAACCACCTAGCATTACAAGCACAAATGAGTAACCCTAATTAAAGGCAAACTCCTGTAGGCTTTGAGGTTGTTCGTACAAGTATATTTCTGCCAGTAGGTCTCTGTCATACAAACATCAAAATACCCTAAGACAAGCCCTGTACTCCCTGAAGTCTCAGGTATCCAGGTTAGGCAGACAGAAATTTACACTTCCAAATCAAGCTTTCTAATTAGTGTTTCTGGCCAGCCCTGTCATTACACCACATTTCAGTTGTCTTAGAAGGAACCTCGGTAAGAACACCACTGGCATGGCTAATAGTGTAAAGATTAAACTAAGAATATATACAGCCTTCATATGACTGACAAATGGTGTGGTGATTATACAATATGCTTAATTACAACCAAAATTTTAACAACTATTTAAATATTCCCTTTGATAACTTACGTGTCTGTGAATTTGTTAGAAATCAGTAAGGATAACATAAGGTTCTAACAACTGCAGTTTATTAGAGTTTTGAGAGTGAACATCAGTGCTAGGTATGAATACTGAGTTTTTTCTCCATGGTCTTCAACTTTTGGAAACTTTCCCCACAAGAGGGAGCCTTGCTCATGGCTCATTGCTCTGTGAGGCTGAAAGGCATCGCAGAGTTCTTGTTCTTGCACTCACTTGATTTCTCTAACCTTCTATAACTGAATTTTAACCAATCTCAGATGATGACTGCAGAGTGTACTAGTAGATAGATACAAGTAGAATTTAGTTTAAATTGGGCAAATACTGTGTCCTGCTATTTTTTTCTTAAATGAAAAAGAGAATTACTGTAAATTTCCTGCAGCATAGTCTTTCCATGAACATGGATTCCACCAGTTACCATTCAGTGACAGTATATTCATAGTTAATACAATCATGCGCAAATCTTTCAGGTGAGTTTTCTAATTCAAAACTTTTGAAGTACCTAGGTGACTCTTACTGGTACAAATCAGACAGATAAAACTTGAGATTATTTGGAAACAGCAGTCTTCATCTGCAGCACAACACAAACAGTATTTTCCATTGCAAAGTACGGATCAGGGAAGAAACAAGTAGAAAGAAGTAACCGTGGCTATAGGGATTGTACCAAATAACTTACAAAAATATTTGTGGTATTTCACCCAGTTCAAGAGCGCTGAAACTGAACTCAAACTTATGGTAATAATTATTCCAAATATACAGTGTGCCAATTTTTATTTTTTATTATTGAATGAATGATGTTTGTGTTTTAATTCCAGGTGCAGTTTTCCTGGTTATTTTTTGCAGGAGCAGTACCTGTATTTTTTTCTTTTTTCATTGCAACACTCTTATGTCACTATAACAACTGGGATCCAGTGATGGTGGGGATCAGAAGAATTTTTGCCTTTATTTGTAGAAAGCATCGAATTCAGAGGTAGGGCAGTCACAAAGTGTAATTCTCTCTCTTCTTTAACCTTTCCAATATCTTATGCTTTTTTACAAGCTGTTACATACTGTATTTATTTTCATCTAATTTTGTATTCAGTTGTGCAAATTTCTTAATAATAGTAGTTGCCAATCCATTTATTGACCTATGTAATGCTCAGAAAATGGAAAGATACCAAGTCCATTTACCTTTAAAAAGAAATTTTCTATTGGGTGTCAGTTTGGTTTTTGGTGTCAGTTTGGTTTTTGGTTGGTTGTTTTGTTTTTTTTCCCTTAAGACCTCTATGATAGTTTCTGTACCTAGACCATGTGGTGAAAATTGTGCAAACTTGAACATACTTTATGAAGTTATGGGGTCTTTGTATGTCTTTAAAGGCTGCAGTTCAAACTACCACCACACTTAGCACTTACAGTGGCTTCTTAACAACCAATTTCATGTTACTCTGTAATGTTAAATAAATAAATTTTCTTTCTTTTAAGAATGCCAGAAGAGAGTGAGCAGTGTGAAAGTCTCATTCCTATGCATAGTGTTTCACAAGATGGAGACAGTTGCTGTTCATAGACAAGAGGTACGTTGTGTAACCTTCAAACAGTACGGAGAGAGGTGAGGACTGGTTTTTGTGGTGGCATTTGTGTTACATAAGCACAGGTTTTTACAGGGCACACGATTAATCTTGTTCTGTCTTGATGGATAACCACTTTGAAGGTAGCCTTCAAAACTCCTCTTGTTTGTTACCAAGCGTTACTCTCACCTTGGTATAGTTCTTGGTCAATAGTTTTGAAATGTATAGTAGTTTTCTACTAAAGAATATTACAATGTTCATTTAAAAAAAAATTTTAAAATGTATGTGAGCCAATAAAGCAGAAGAGGCATGCAACTTCTCAGTATGGATAATGTGTGTGGAGGAGATTTGAAGTAATTATTTCACTCTTTTTAATGCTGTTAAGGTCTCAGTTTGGCTTACTGTGGTTGATGGAAAAATATTGACCATTTAAAGAGTTCTAGAGGACAGGACCAGACTTTATGGATATAGAAAATGAAAAGAACTCCTTGTATTTGTGGTTGAAAATAATTAATTTGCTAAATTGCATTAAATATTAGGGAAACTATTTCTCATTATAAGAATAGGGAAGCTAGAGTAGAATAGCTGGGGAGTCTGCAAAGTATCCCATCTCGAAGAGGAGGGATAATTACGTAAACATAATTTACATAATTAATTATGTAAACCTCTACTAGGAACAGGGCTTTAGTTTTCAAATAACACATGCAGAATTACATATGTATATTTTTATTTTCCAATGTTGTTTACATCTAATAACGAAATTAAAAATATTCTAACCAAAGCAGTAATTGCAATGTCTTAAGCTTAAAGCACACAATTTATTTCTGTTATTAATAAGAGGGAAGCAAATACTCATCGTGATTGCTTTTTTTTGTAATCTTTAATCTTTTAATGTTTTTTTCTCTCCATAGTTTAAAAATGGAATGATGGCCAGCGAAGAGACAATCTTCTGGAAAAGCCCTAAGGAATCATGTTTCAGTGCCTATTCTGAATTTGTAGTAAAAATAAGAAGTTTCAGTTCTTTTGAAACTCTAAACTTTTCCTCTATCTTGCTTTCATCTGGTTTTATAAATGAACAAATTTGCTACATGCCTATCACCATAGGGAGTCTTAGTCCATCTGAGCAACCAACCTGCCTTATAACACTGAGCTGGTGAAGTTACTTGACAAAATTGAGAAAACAAATGCTGTTAAATGATTCCTTTCTTTTTTTAACTCACAATTTTGTTAAATGCTGGACAATATTATTTTTAAAAAATACTTTCAAATGAGTTCTGTAAATAGGTTCACAGGTCATCAAGTCTTACAGGCTTTCAGATGAAAAGCTAAATAGATATGTTACCTGTAGTAGGTACAAATTAACTTTTTTATGTTGTATAAACTATTTGCATATTAATAGAAGAAAATAGAAAAATAATTTATTAAGTGCATTCTTGTAATTATTGAGGCAGGATCTTTGTATGGTCCTGGAATACTACATATATATTGTCTTACGCCATTTTGAGAAGCCTTGTAATGGCAATGGGTGCCGATGTTTAAAAATCTCATTACTTAATGATCTGGAGTGTTTAAAATTTTAGTGAATGGTAAAATGTTTCTAATTACAGTAGCTTTGGCTGTCCCTTCTCAAAATTACTCTTTGTTTTAAATAGACTGATTCTGTAACCCATTGGTATTCCCACTTATCTTACATGAAAACTAAATTTGACAATTTTCACACGTAGAGCTGCCAAGTAATGAAAGACATCAAATTAATTGTGGAATTTTTCAGTCAATGGGCTGACACTACAGTAATCTGCTAGACAATCTGAAAGATGAAGGTGTTTGATTTATTTTTTTTTCAGTTGCATTAATTAATAAAAGTGATCATTTTCCTTAACTTGTATCTTCCTTCTACTGCAATGCTTCTATCCCATTTCATTCTGGAAAGTTATGAATAGTTACATTCAGGAATATTTGAAATTAGTCAGTGTCGTTTTCCGACTTCTGACAAATACAACACTTCAGGTGAAGTTAATTTTGGCTTTTGGTGGATTTTTTTTTTTTTAATAATGAATGTAGGATGGATTTTCAGCCAACCAGCATTCTTTTTCACTTAGTGAGATTATTAATAGCATAATTCCCCCATCTTTCCACACAATTACTGAAGGATGATATAACATAAATGTATTTTCATGTTTTGGCACTTGGTAACGATTCTTCCGAAAGAAATTCTGGTGTGTTGGTGATAAAACCACTAGGTGAGAGGGAATGCAGGGAAGAAACAGGCGTAGCTATACATTTAGAGGGATTGATTAGCCAGCAGCTACAATGTAATGTAAAAATCTGTAAGTAGAGAAGGGGGTAGGGGGGGAAGGAGGAAGAACCTGCAAGCTATTCTTGTCAAACATTGCATCTTTATCAAATTTTTCCTTTCAGTTTTTAATATTGGATTATACTACAAGTTTCAGTGATCTGAGCCATCTCTTTAAGATGAGATAGTAAATGCTTCTTCAGACACCTGAAATTGGAATGAACAAAACCAAACAACAAAACCACAAACCCAAAACAGAGAAAGAAGTTTATAAAACTTATGTTGGCATTTTAAGAAACTTCACACTTAAGTTCTGAAACCCCATAAGCAGCAGGGTTGAAAAGGCAATATGTAGAACTATTTTTATGCTTCAGTTTGGTGTAAATTTTCAGGGATTTTTTGGTAAATGGAATATCCTCAGGTTTGATTGGGTTTTTTTTTAAGGAATCTTTTTTTTTTTTCTTCTGAATTAGGACAAATTAGAGGATATCAGCTTATTTCCAAGAAATAATGTTAAGATCTGCTAGGAATAAAAAGCTGATGTCTGTTAATGATTGAATGAGATCATACCCAATATATAATGCCAGACATTAACTACAGATTTAAATCGGCTGGGACTTCAGCAGACTAAGGCTGGGAAAACTGAGTTTGCTTTCAGATGGGCAATGACAGTATTTTTTGCAAAATATTCTAATACTGTCCTTTGAAATTGGTCATCCTGGTAGAATTGGAGCTGTAATGTATAATGGGCAGTGCCTATTCATATTTGTCCTTACGTTCGTGGCTTAAAGTAAAGGATTATCATAGACTCACAGGAGAATATTCTTCTGTCTCTGACCCCAGGAGTGTTGAAGAATGTTCTCATTCAGTAAACTTGAAGTTAGGGCCTTCTTACTGTCTTTCTTTTTTTAAAAACAACACATTTTTGTTATGGAGATACTTAATATTTTAATCTGATGGCAGAGGTAGCTTGAGCAGTCTTTTGTAGTAAATTACAGTTCTTGAACGAATAAGAAACAGAGCAAACTGTCCTTCCTGACAGGATTTTTAAACAGTGGTGCCCCTGTAGTTACAAGAAATGTGTTACAGTTTTAATTATGGAAGCTATGACATGTAACATTGTTCCTGCATTTAATAGAATGTGATGAGGGTTTTTTTTCTATAAAATCTTGTGATTTTTAGTACAATAATATTTTATAAATGTCTAATTTGAAATGTAAATTGCGTAGCTCTCTAATGGGTGCTTAGTAAATGCACAAGAGATTTAGCTTTGATTCTCAGGTACCTCTGGTGTAATGGAGACATGCCGGGTTTTTCTTCCTTGTGACACAACTGGAATGTGAAAGAGCTCTCTCATAAATGCTGTAGCTGTGTGTGCTGGCATAAATTGTCATTGCTCTTACTGTTTCAATTTGGGAATGTCTTTATTCTGACTTATTTCTTTTAGGAAGCACATACACTTTAAAAAAAAAAAAAAAAGGAATTTTTCTCAAGCATTTCTTTGAATGTCATTAGACACTTAAGGAACAGCAATTTCCCATGCCTACAAAATGGAAAATGAACACTACGTTGTGTCGCTCTGTCAAACAGCTGAAATAATTCCTGTAATCTTGTGAGACAACCAACAATTTCTTCTGTGTTTGGGGTTTTGAAGCTCTTTAAGTTTTATATATGGAGGAAATTATGATAATTTGTCAAATGCCATGTAGCATGCCTTTGCTTTTAAGGTTTTGGTGTGCTCTTAGGGTTTTGGTGAGTCTTGCATAATTTGGTGTACTGTGTACTGAACTCCAGAGCAAAGGGAGGAAAAAGGATTTCCATTTTCCTGGCTACTTTCTGTTAAGATTTCCGTCATGCTGAAAACGTGTTCGCTACTTGGGGCTGCTGTAGGTGTAAAACTAGTCCAGCAAAGGACTAAAGTACATGTGACATCACTCCACAACTACTTAGAAAGTGTGGGGCACACGAATGCCACTGAAGACACTGCGGGCCCTGTGTTTCTGTGTGTGCTGCTTCTGGCTTTGTGGGCTTTTTGCCTGTGGATATTCATGTAGGGGAGCAGGGTCTGTAGTAGGTGACTGATGTGGCTTCTCACGACGTTGGGCTGGAGTGGGCTGCACACTGAGACTCAGAAGCAGGGAAGCTAAGGCTCTGCTTATCTCGCTGTGATGTTGCAAATGCAAAAGTATTTTGCAGAAATACAGTGTGAAGCAGTGAGATTCTTTGAAAGACAGACCCTGGTACTGCATGTGATACTTGACCTGCTGTGCTGGTGTATGCATCGCATACCTCCCTGTAACCTACTGGCAAAAATGGGAGAGCTTGCAAATTACTTACCTTGGCGTGTGCTGTTGTAATTGTCCTTCTCTTTCACGATCCCTATTGTGCCCAGGCACTGCTATTCACAGCCGTGATTGCTTTAAATAAGGTGGTAAAACGATTTCTTTGTAATTCTTGGTTCCATCTCTCTTTGTGTTGCATGTTATCATTCCTATTGCTTACTAAAAGATCCTCCTATTTTAGGGAGATTAAATTACTGAGCTAAACTAGGCTGTTGGAGGAGGGGGAGATAACCAGTTAAATTTTTAAGAGATTTTAGAGACACTTTCAAATTTCATATGAAAGTAGACCTCAGTAAGGCAGAGTGTTTGTACATTTGTAAACAAAGAAGTGATGTACTCAAAAATTAAGACACAGAAACCAATGTTGAACTCTATAGATAACTATAGGATGGTACTTTTAATCAGGTTTTGTTATTTGGGAAGAGTTTTTAGTTACATTTCTGTTATGACTGTCATGTAGTGTCTGCAATTTAATAGTTACAACTGCAGTAGCATTTAAGTGTTGGTTCATAAACAGTTCTTATGCATGATTTTTATTTTTTTCCTATCTAATCCAGGATTGCATTAATGCTGTGCTTTGTTTGACATGGTTATTGCAGGGCATGACTTCTCAGGGAAATATGGATGATACCATGCGTTGTGAGGGCTGATAACTCATTCCTGCTCTTAAAACGGTCCTGAATGTTTTCAGGTTTCACTCGAACATTTCACATCCCGTAACTTTTGTGTTGAACTTCTGTAGGCTTAGCAGGTAAATCATGATGAGAACATTAAGAGAGTTGAGAGGTGTGAATAAAACACACTCTACGAAACACTTCCTTAGTTTTTGACAAACATCCATTCTAAATTGATGCTAGAATTTGTGTGTGGTTTTTCTAGTTCATTGTACTATGCGCCATAGAAACGAATAGTTCCACTGCTGATTTCGAAACCGCACTTAGGGTGTGACAGTGACATTAACTTCCAGGGTTAGGCAATGCTGTAGTAATACATAATCTGATTCTGGGGTAGAGTACCAGTATAAATCTTCTAACGTATTCACTTATATCATTACATTTTTAAAAAGTCTGTTCACTTTGGGGATTTTTGTTTATTTTTCCGGTAAAGTTACTTTGGCTAGACTGGGATTTGATCCAAAGCCCACGAGAGTCATAGACAGCATTAATAAAATAAAACTTTATTGAAAAGAAACTCTGCAGTCAGATTGACCTTTATGCCTTTGCAGTATTTCTGTCTGCAGTGTACATTTGCAGTGGTTTGCTATAAGACTTCAGTAATATAAATCTGGGAGATTTTAGTGCTGGTAATAACATAAAACTGGTAAACATACTATTGCAACTGGTCACAGAAAATATTTCCCTATAGCCAGCGTGCGGCTTAATTATTTAGAAGGTGAAATTCTCTTGCTACGTTGCTTTTCTTAAAATCAGCAATATAAGAAATATTAACTGTATCACCTAGTTGTATACTTGTAGGAGAATTTTTTGTCAATAGTGAGAATACGTGATCATCATCTTAGCCTTGAGGATCAGCTTCCTCTTGATGATTTCTGATTTGATATTGCCATTTACATTCACTTGGCAAAGAATGCAACAGGGCATTTCTGCTCTAGGTGAGGCTACAGAAATTGTATTTTGACTGCCCTAGTTCTCTCTATTGTTAAAAATTTAACATAAATCATATTACATCGGTATTAGTAGGTAACCAGACTTTTCCTGGAATTCCTGCACTGCTGTGGAATGCATCCGCAGTGTCATATAGTTTATACTTCCTACTTTTAAAAAGGATAAAAGGCTTTTCTGTGAGGATTTTTGTAGAAAGTAGCTGTTCAGGTCTACAAGCACAGAGTTCTTTAGCTGCATCTCAGTTGATAAAGTTACATCCACATTCCTTTTATTATTTTTAATGAAGTTTTGACTGTTTTGTCAGGGAAGGTGCACAAATCTGGTATATGTGTCAGAAGAAATACAACTGGGTACTAGAATGGCAATAATTCAGGGGAGTTTCTGTAATTCTTCAGATATGTTCCTGAATTTTTTCCACAGGTTTTTTTTTTTTTTCCTTAAAACAAACAAAACCCCACAGTTATCAAGCTGAGGGAATTAGCCATTTATCACAGAGTTAATTTTATATTATGCAAATAACTGTTTGCGTTAGAGATATATTGAAGATTATTACTGATGTTGTCAGCCCACAAGTCTTTTCTTCTTTGTCAGTGTTATAGGTGATTCCTCTACCTAAACCTGACCTTTTGATTGCCAATTAAACAAGTTCCTCTACCAGAACAAGTAATTCCTAAAATATTTTTAGAAGTTCATAATTTTTCCTCTACCTATGGGAAAAGCAGAGGCTTTCTAGCCAAATGGCATCCCTTTCCAATTAGAACAGAAGAAAAAAAAAGAAACAAAAATCATAGTTGAAAATGCAGAACCTTACTGGGCAGTATGTGGGATCAGCTGTAAAATCATCAGGGTAACTTCTTACACAGCACAATTACATGTAGGAAGTGCTTGGACAATGGTGTATTGGATTGATCTCTGGTTGACCTTGATTTAATATCGATGTAGGTATTTTAAGTAATAATTTCATATCGAAGCTGAATGCTTAAATTAAGCCCTCTATTTGTTTAAAGAAAAATAATTAAAAAAAAAAACTTGGAAAGAAAGGTATTAGGAGAGAGAATGTACATGCTAAAGAGTGGGTCGTTTTTTCTCTGTATTTTGGGGATTTTTGTGAACCATTAAAAAAGTCCCACATACAATCCAGTTAAAAGGGAATGTTGTATTAATTGAGAATCATGAGAGGCTGTTTACACAAAGCAAAGTTGAAATCTTAGCTGCTTGTTCAAGGTAACATTACCTGAATGGAATTGGAGAAGTATAATGAGCTTGGCCACTGTGCAGCTGAAGTGGTCCTTGTAAAAATTTAAAATTTCCCTAAGTTCCCTTTGAAGTGGGTATTAGTAAAACAAAATTGTTTATGAAACTTTTTCTTAGTTGTTTGATATCAATTTGTGAAACTTCTAAAGCGCTTGCAAGTTAAAAGATGCACAAAACCAATGGCAGTTTTAATGGTCTTTGGCATTACAGTTTATACTCATGAGTAACGTTTTTAAAGCAGAAGCTGCTTTAACTGAAGAACTTTTGACTAAAGAAAGCTGTTTGTGTGAAGTCTGTACGGTGTTCGGATAATTCAGATGTTCTGGGAACACAGCTAGTGCCACGTATAGATCTTCTGTGAAACACCTTTACGCATAATCTTTTAACTGTTCTCTTTAGTGAGACCAAGACCTGAATTGCTGATGCGTGTTGCATTTGCACTTAAATACCTGATTTCAGAGCGTGTTAAACCTTAATCTATTTTTGATAAAAAAGAAATGTAGCATTTGTATCTAGTTTGCGTTTACAGATAAGTATATTCATGCAGGAAAAAAAACCATATAATTATGGCTTGATGCAGTGATTTTTTAAACCAAGAATACAGCAGGATGGCAGTAGTAAATCTGAAATGAAGAAGTGTGTCTCTTCAGAAATGCTGGCTTCTGGTTTCTTCCTTCCCTCTTTATACCAAATTGGTGTCTCCATTATTTCAGAAATATACAGGTAAAGCAAGGACCAGAACTTCTACCCTTTGGTTTTTTTAAAGTGAATATTGGTTTTTGCCTGAAGTTTTTGTCCTGTCACTTTACTTTCTGAGGGGGCTTGGTACAGTGAGAAGTACAGAATAAGTATTTTTAAATAAGATCAGATTTAAGCTATTAATTATTTTGAAATTCTCTATGTTACTAGAGATCTAATTAATGGAAAATAAAGGCTTATATTGAAAATATTGAACAGTGCATATATATTTTTAACAAAATCAGTATATATATGAAAATTTGAAACATACATAAAACTGAAAATTGGAAGGTTTTTCTTATTTTGATAGGCTTATAAATTGAAATTCTAAAGATCCAATACCAAAACCCTATAAAAGGGCTAATGAAAAGAAAATGTAATGTATTCTGATAAACAGCCTGTGTAATACAATCAATGGGTGTGATGTGTTTGTTCTGTATCATATTTATTGTATGTAAGTAAATAATAAAGATTATAAATCTTATTTTCCTAACAGGATTTAGTATTTGGTGGGGGTTAATGCTTAATTTGTCTTACATCATCAGTTAAGAGAAAATGAGTGGTCGCTATGGGTGGGCTGCCTCAGGACAATGGTGTGGTGGTAAAAAGGCCTTGAATTGACCTATTTAATTCCTCTATTTCACCCTTAAAAGTGAGTGTCAGGATGTCTCGTTTGACATGAAGTCAACCAGGATTCCAAAAGGTTATAGTTTGATCGCTGGTCTGGTACATTAAGTAGTAAAATACCAATTTTTTTAATCCGTTTTCATGGCTTCATGTGGTTTTTACTTGCCCATCCTGAGTTATAAAAGCTACAAGACTCTTTCATCAGCAGGGGGAGCTACTGTAGTATCCATCCATCTCTTGCATTCCTGAACTTCTGTATAAGAAATTTATATAAGCAGTAGAAAGACAATTAACTCACCTGTTTATCATCCTTGATTCTTGGAGTTAACCTGGATTAGATGCTGACCTTCATTCATGCCATTGAACTTTCAGTGTCTTTAATAATTAAAAGTCTCTTGGGAGTGGTGGGCATTTACCTAAATAATAGAAAAATTGGAAAAAGTATTTTCCTGCCATGTGCTTTTTTGAGTTTTCTAGATTACCTGCAGCTGAACTCTGTTTACTGATGTAATTAATGTTGCTTCATAGCATAGATTAATTTTAAGTTTTAGACCAGAGATTCTTAGAAAACATTAAACAGGCATAAAGACATCATGCAAAATATAAACCACGATGTGGAGAAGCAAGAGTGTGCATGAGAAAAAATGGCAGTTTAGTGAGGGACTGAAGGTGGTGCAGTACAAGGGGGATTTGTGTCTGAGCCTTCTTCACCTTCACAAATCCACTGGGAATATCCGTGGCTTTACCTACCGCTATGTCCTAACGTATGAAATCAAAACCTGTAATGAGCAAGGGCGATGGAATCAAAAGAGCTCTTTCATGGAAGCTGCTTTTATAGTGACTGCACAGTCTTGGGAATGTTCCAGGACCAAGAACTAGTAAAATCAAAGAATAGTAGGCATGTACCTTTTATTATTATTATTATTATTATTATTATTATTATTATTATTATTACAGTAGACAAATTGTGGTGAAAAACCTTGCTTAACTGCTTTGAAAAACATTTCTACTCTAAAAAGGGCTTATAAAAATCCACTGAAATTGTCACGCAGCAATTTATTCTTGACACCAAATGGGCAAGTATTGTATATGCCGGTTTTGGTTTGGTTTGTTTCTTTTTGGAGTGTGGGAAGGTCTTTGTGCTATCTTACTTGGCAAAGATCTTTGAGAGACATTTAGTGTAGCAAAATCTCTGTAGTATACGTCAGTACTTAAGAGTCTGGGATGGGTGTTTCAAGTGATTAACACTTGGAATCCATCTCTTTGTGTTCCCTGACAAGCAACAGGAATTCTGCAACTCAGGAATTTGAAACAAGTTGGCTTAAAAATTTTCTATATACTTGCAGAGGCAACTTGGTAATAAGATGCCTGTTCCTTGGGGTTTTTTTGATAGTGTCCTAGCTGATGGCTGGAATCCCAGTGGTTGCCTGATCCCTCAGTTTTAAGTCATGGTGGTATGTAAAATGTGGAATAATTTCCCATTTTTGGAAGGGTCTCTCCTTAAAACACAAAATAAACCTAAAATTTATCACTTTCTTAAGTTATATCAGTACTTTGTGGGTTGTGCGGAGTGGACAAGTGGCTGCATAAATGGCCAGGGCCAGTGGTCCCAAAACTATATGAGGTAGACCTTTCAGTGGAAGGTGTGATGAAGGTCTGTGGAGACCCAGAAGGAGTGCTGGGAGCTGATGATGGTTTGCCATCTGTCACCAGCCCCGAGAGCAGGGCAACTACTGGGTAAATGATAGGAGAAGGTTTATGGTTTGGTGGGTTGGTTGGTTTGTTTGTTTTTGCTTCAGGATGGTTGTTGTTCATTTTCCTTATCCAACATGTGAATCAGTGCATTCCATTAGATGGTAAGATCTAAATCATTTTCTGTGATATCTTGACACCTACTACTTCTGTGTATACAATGGGATAAGCTAGTGCGGGCCAGCTAGATTGCTTTCAGTCCCTAGGATATAATTTGTTGACATTCTCTTACGCTTCTCTATATACCCTTCAGTTTTAGGAGACACATTTTGTACATGAAACTGTGTCTTACCAGAAGTTCAATGTCACTTGCCAGGTAGGCAAGCTTTAAAGCTTCTGGAAAACATGATTTTAAACCCTATTTTCAAACTTTTTCTTATTTAGTCAATAGTATGCATGGGGGAGACATTCTTGGGTTTTATCTGTATCTGCAACTTGAGTATGTGCTGTTTATACTGATTTTTTAAAAACTTGACAAAGCTTTAAGGTTTCCAAAGAGATGATGTTTTATTACCTCCGTGTGAATTCTTCTTCCTTTCTTCCCCTCATTTTCACCACTCTGCTCCCAGTCTCTACTGAAATTTTAGTTTGTGGGTTTGCAAGCTCTCAGGACTTTGGTGCTGTTATCTACTGCGTTAAAATTTGCTGTGATATGAAATTCGTCCCATAAAGACCCTAAGTAGGCTCTTCTTTGGGGGAAATCCTATTGGAAGAAAAAAAATCTAGGCTTTTTTGATTTAACTACTAGGATCACGCTGCTAATGATGATTGAAGTTCATGATTGCACTGCAAGTAACCACAAAAGTGCATTCTGTCTATCCATACCAGTGCTTCCATTTAGAAAGAAGCTCATCTGCCAGTAGACTTTTTTTTAATCCTATTGGAAGAAAAAAAATGTGGGTTTTTTTTTTATTTTTTTAAAATTCAAGTTATAAGTAGATGCTTTTGTGGCTGTGGTGTTGCAGGCAAACAGGTAAGTGATACCCCAAGAGAGGTTTCTGACCATGCAGCATGTGTTGATCTGAGAGGAATTAGGAGATGGGGAAGTTTGATGCGAGGACCACTGTTGAATGGAGTTTGGTCCTAATCATACCTTTCCCTGAGTCCTCTTTGCCTTTTTATGTATTTCCTTACTTACAAAGAAGACTCTTGTCACTAATTGAGAGGCCATCATTAGTTCATAGGATGAATATTTAAAAATATTACGGAAGGGTATTAGTAATTTAACAAATGTCTTTTTTAAAAAACATTTTGACAAAAGGGCTGACACTGAATTCTGCCTGCCCTCTTCACTGTTAGTGCCAGATGGAGATGTATCAGCTTTTGCCTCTTTTGCATGTGATTTTTCCTCATAATTGGCATATGATCATCCACCAGTGAATGGAAATATATCTTGACTTAAGTAGCTGGCACTGTTTAATTGAAGTGGCTCATACTTATAAGCAAGAAGTGCTTAAAAATGAGGTTGGATTCATTACTTCTCATACAGGAGCGTGTTGACTGCAGTAGCTTCAAGCATAGGAAGAGAAGCTTCTGAATAATGTGTTCTTAGAACAGGATAACAGTCTTAACAAAGCGTTTTCTGAAGGAAATGGTTATGGACTAAGCTAGTGTTCTTTTTGAACTGAAAAGAGGCGATCAGGATCAGCCTAACTTAGAGAAGAAAAAGCATCTACCAGGAGCTGCTGGAGAGTCACGGTACGGGAAAGAACAGCCTGTTAGGAGATACGTAATTGTTTTTCAGTAAATAAGGTGTACCTGAGCTCTTGTAAAAGGAGTCAGCCCAAATCGAAATTATTTCTATCCTTGTCCATTCCTTTTGAACTTCAGGGTAGAGTAAGAGGTGGAGCTCTTGATAAACCTTCAAGACTTAACAACTTTGTGAGACTCTCAACTGTTTTGCAAACAAAGGATGAATAAGCTTCAAATTCTCATGGATTAAAAGTTTCAAAACACTCAAAAACCTTAAATGGTAAAGTGTTTCATTAGTTTAAAAAAAAACCCAGTAATTTGCTTTTAGGGGTCTAACAGATATAAAGGTTTGGTGACGCACAGAGACTGTCATGAAATAATACTAATGCTGTGTTGGAGCTCTGCCAAAGCAATTCCTCAAAACACCTAGTTAAAGCTTTTAATGATGCGTCGCTACTTTCTGGCTCTGGTCTGCCATTGTATCTGCCAACCTGCCTCCTCCCTTTGCAGATGATTTCTAAAGCTGCCATGTTTATGTCTCCCTTTCAGTTCTTTGTTTTTCTCTCTTTTTGGTGTTTTTTTTACTTTTTCTCTCACAGATTTTTTTTTAAAAAAAAAGACTGTTCGCCCCATGTCTGTTTGCAAAACTGGTAGCAGAGGCACTCTGGCAGCATATTGAAGAGATACAAGTAGAGAGGAGTTGAGAACATTAGCTGTGCATACTTCTTGCATACCAGACTGTTTAAATCTGAATCTGAAAGTGTACAATGGCCTTGAAGAGTATTTTCAAGAAAGCTCTTAACAAAGCTGCTTGTTTTGCGTAACAGTATCTGGGAGCTTGCTATTCTGGACATAGAGAATATTGTACTTTTTGCTTAGTTTTGTTTTCAGTGTTTTGAGGTCAGGGTTGCTGTGTGCGAGCTCAATGCACAATGGACTCTCAAGAAACTCAACAGCCTTGCAGTCAGCTCCACAGCATTCCTTCTAAATTTCACTTGTACCAAAGACCAGATCTCTTATGTGGTGCTTTGAACATTGAGAGTGGACACACCGGTACCTCTGTCTTCTTTATCATTGGTGATCATACTTGGGAAAGTCCCTTCACCTCCCTGTGGTTTGGGTTTTCCCCTTCCTGAAATTATGGTAGTGATTATAACTTTATTTTTTAATGAGGTATAAACATGATAACAAATTGTTGGCAACGTTGCGGGCTTGGGCAGAAAGCTGTAGTTTGTACTTAAGAATGCTTCAGTCCCACAGCAACATTGCTATCTCTTCTCTCATATTCCCTTGTGTCTCCCTAATTTGCCCTGGCCTGCCCAACCTGTGCTACGTGGGCAGTCACTCCACTTCCCAAAAGCCTTAATCAGTCCTCACTAGGAACGCCAACTGTAATAAATCAGTGCTATTGCCAGTGCTGGGCCAGGACCTTTATTTAATACAGATGCTGCTCGAGAGACACCAATGAAGATTAACTACTATTTGTTAGATTTTTAAAGGAAGTCTTTTAGCTGTTTATAAAGAGAGTAGGGATTGCTCCAAACAGCTAAAAGACTTATTTCTTCAATGTAACAAATGTCACTTTATCTCAATTGCTGCTACTGCAGAAGCTGTGCCTGTATCGGAGGGACCAGTGTAGCAGAGCCAAAGCCATGGAGATGTGAAAAAGGTAGAAGCTACAGGTGGGATTCACAGTGCCTGAGGGACTGACCTAGGCTGCCAAAAAACCCCATGTCTGTAGGAGATAGGAAAAGGAAAAGCCAAGGAGGAGAGAAACACAAATGTAACGTGAAAGCTGTGCAAGTCCTTTCCATCAGCCCATCCCTAATCCTGCCTCTTAAGGTAGTTATCAGCATCTCCTGAAGGTGGAAGAAGTGGATCAGATCAAGACTAAGTCTGAAAACTTCATACAGGACATCTCTGTAGGTAACCTTGACTTTGATGAGATGGTCCCTGGAAATACCAATATATGGAGAGGACACAACATTTACATCAAAGTCACAGGAACCTAATGGATCACGTTACAATGTTTAGATGAAGACAAGGCATTCAATGGGATGCTGAGGAGCGGTCCCTACCAAAGTGCAGTAAAGCAGAGTCTGATCTTCAAGTTCTGGAGTTACCCAAGCCCTGTGATGCCAGTTGGACCATGCTGAACACAGTGCTTTTGATTTTAGGTTCATCTACACGCAGAGCTATGTCTCCTTCTGGAGTCACCTCAGCATCCCTCTCTGCACAGCTATGCCTTTAATGCTGCAATGTAGGACCTGTAACAACAGACTTATTCTAGCATGAGTTCCCCTGTTTAGCTGCTTTCAGAGTAAGGAGATAACTCACAGAGAACACGACAAAACTAGGCCCAGTCTAGACACAACGCTTTCCATGTTTAATTATTCTATGAGCTATTTCTTCTTAAAGCAGTGAAATCACTTTTATATTAGTGTCCCCATAGCCTAGAAGCACCTTGAAGCATCAAAGCACCCAAGAGATGTCTGCATATTTATTTTTATGTCTTAGAAGAATCTGCATATACTAAAAAACATTTTGAAAACATCCTGGTAGCAATAATATCTCATCATACACCCACAATCTATCGAGACTGAATGTTTGCTTCCTCTGAGCCACCTCGTTGCCTCTAAACCTGTTAGTGTGCCTCTAAAAATGCATTTGCTGCACTCTGCAAACCACCAAGCTCAGGTTAGGTAGGAAAAATTCCTCCACTGGTAAATGGATTGATTATAGTAGTACCCTGGTGTGGTTTTTGTCTGGTTTTTAATCACATGGTAGTCCCACGATCTTCCTGCATTTTCCTTTTCCCTATCTCTCTATGCGCAAACTTACTCCTTGGAGATAGTCCAGCTTCCAAAAGTTGAGAGTCTGAAATAAGTTTCTTTTACAGAAGGGATAATTACTCTACATGTAAATTGTAGTTCTCTGAAGATACATCTGAAAAATTACCCCTCGCCCACGTACTCACCTTCCCACTGAGCCGAGATTTCTCTGCATTGTACGGGCTTTAAAAATAGGGTGTCCCTCCCCCCTCCCCCCCTCCCTGTTCTCTAACTTGCTGCTGTACTGGGAGGGATGTCATACTTTCTTTTGCAGACAAAGTGGGGTTTTGGAGAATTCAAGGTAACTGAAACATCTCATCAGGTGTGGTGTGAAACTACTTGCTGTGAGCACTGACTTACAACTTTGAGCTCGCAGGCATCCCACTGAGTCTCTGTTCAGGTGAACAAAAATCCCACTTCTTCCATGTTACAGGCTGGATCATCAACTGGGACAAAAAGGCATGGCCCCATTTATTTAAGTGGAGCTATGCTAGTTTACATAGATTAAAAAAGCCAATTTTAAAGGATAATCTGCACTTAAACCCTACAGTGGGTAAGTAACCGCCTCTAAGTATGACCCTTATGGTACTTATTTTCTGCTAACTTGATTTTGTCATTTTTCTGGAGGGTTTTTTTGTAGCAAATTAAATTTTATTTGATGGAAAGGGGAAATATACCTGGAGATCATTGTCACAGTGAAAGTGAGAGAGTAGGAGGAACAGAGATTTATCTTTCTCCTTGCTGATTGCATGAGGTAATACGGATCATGTGAATTAATTCTATACTGTAGTGTTTTCTTTGTTGCCCACCCCCCCAAAAAGTAATACAGGGTTTTAAATTTTAGCCTTCTGTTTCTGTCTTAATTAGCATCTCAGTTATTCTCTGCCCTGTACTTGGAGTGGCATCTTTTACTATTATTTCAGAAAATAGTTTATGAATTTTATTCCTGTTATAATAATTGTATTATTGCTTATAATTTAGTAAGTAAAGTGTATAGCTTCTTGGTTTTACTAGTTAAATAGCTACAGCTTGTTATAAATTTTTGGATGTGGCTTAACAAAACACACCAGGAGAACCAAAGGCCAGACTGCACTTTACCTTTACTGATACTGTTGTTTTTCCTGCAGGGACTGGTTTGTACGTCACTAGTCTTGATCCTTTGGTAAAGTAGGTAGGTACTTGCCACGCTTTTAACTTTTCTGTCTGCAGAGCATCCTTTTAAGAATCAGTTATGTGCACTGGAATAATTATTTACTCTTAATTAACATGCTAGTTTTATTCACGGCTATTAATGATCCCTTCCTGGTAGCATGTTCTTCTATTTGAAATCCAGGCCTGGCAAAATTTTCTTGCCTGCAGTTGCTTGGGAAAAAGGTATACAACTAATTGAACCCCTTGGCTCTAGCTGATGGCCTGTAAATGTTCCTCCTGCTCAAACAGCAGTATAGGATCTTCCAGGCAAGCAGGCTGCTCTGTTATTCACTCAGTTCAATTACCATTTGTCCCAAGTGAAAGAAAGGTGAAGACACCTTGAGGTGAATTATGCTGCAAGAATTAGGAAGCTGATTCACTTTTCAGGTGTTTACTTAGCAAACAGAGATCACGTTAACATTCCTGACTCCAGACCTGGAATCCAGCTCCTGTCAATCACCAAGTCCAGTCTGGGACTTTTCCTGATGCCTGCTGGTGATGTGATCATCACCCTGGGAGCTTGATATGGTTTTGATTATACTGTATCTATTTCATTATTTTCTTCTTACTTTAATTCTAGTATTAATACTTTGTTAAAGTAGTTTAGTTCATTCTAAACTCGTAAATCTCTCTTATCTCTTCCTCCCCTTTATTTTTGGGGGGAGGAAGGGCCATCTATCAATTTGGTTTTGGTAAATTTGGCTGAAACCACAACAGCCTCCCAGGTTTAAAGGTCGGAGAAGCTGCAGATCATTGCCAGCGACCTGTGTGGATGGACAGACTTCTGGGACCTCGTAACCACTGTTTTAACTTCTGCTTAATGAAGGAAAAATCCCTTGTCCGTATGTAAAAGCAGAGGTGCCTCTGTGCTGCACAGGACAGGAATGGTGAGTTGGCCTGGGCTGAGGGCCGTGAGCCCACCCGGCCACTCTCTCGCTCCCTCTCCTCAATGGGACTGGGGGACAAAATAAGAGGAAAAAGGTTGTGGGCCAAGTTAAAGATAGGGGAGATCACTTGCCATCACCATCATGGGCAAAACAGACTCAGCTTGGGGAAAATGAGTTTAATGGGCACTGGGAGCTCCTCCTTCTCCTCTCCAGAACTGGGTACTTGCCAGGCTGTTTTTCACACTTATTTTTAACTCCCTCCTTACTAGTCTGTGGTGTTTTCTTAAAGGCCACCAGCGTCGCTGTGCCCTGTGGTGGGTCTGTGACAGAGCCAACTGGAACCAGTGGTGTGTGGTTGGGGGCAGCTCTGCCATCTTCTCACGGAGGAGCCCCCACAGCTGGTGCCCAGATGCGCACACTCAGCACAGCAGGATTCTGGGGTTGTGCTCTGTAGTCTCACGTTTCTGGAGGACATTTTGGTGTGGACACCTGTGGAGAGGGACAGGTAAACTCCAGCGGTTCCTGTCATGAACACACCTGTGTGGATATGGGGGAGTTTATGTTGCAGTTTGGAGTCAAGAAGCTGGCTTGGTATCTAATTAGGATCTGGCTTTGTTAGTTTATTCTTTCCCCATGAGGAAGCATCTCTCCCTGTGTCTTTCCATAACCTTGTCCTTCCATAACCTTCTAGTTACAACACCCACGCGTTCTTGGGGACAAAGTGTTTTGCCTGTTGCCTGAATGACATGAAGGAGTTCTTCTCAAGGACCTGCCAAAATATGGCCTTGAAATCATAATCTTATTAACATAAGCTCATATTGGGGCTGTTTCATTTTGATCTGCTTATGTGGTCTCTACAGACTTCTTTTAACATTGTCTTTGTTTTGGCTGGACATTACAGTGTGGCCTACATAAGCTCCTACTAAATTTATTTTACCATTAGTTTTAGCGTGATACCATTCCATGCAGCTGATGTGTTGTGCTCATCCGTGTGATTGTGTAAGTAAGCTCAGAAAAACTACAGAATTGATTAGAACATCTCCCTTATGAGGAAAGGCTGAGAGAGCTAGGACTCTTTAATTTGGAGAAGAGAAGGCTGGAGGGGAGACATTAATAATGCTATAAGTATCTGAAGGGTGGGCTGAAGGAGGATGGAGCCAGACTCTTTTCAGTGGTTCCCAGTGACAGGATGAGGGGCAGTGGGCACAAGCTGGAACAGGGGAAGTTTCATTTAAACAGGAGGAGAAACGTCTTTCTGGTGAGGGTGTCAGAGCCCTGGAAGAGGGTGCCCAGGGAGGGTGTGGAGTCCCCTTCTCTGGAGACCTTCAAGCCCCACCTGGATGTCGTCCTGAGTGATGTGCTCTTGGCAATGCTACTTTAGCAGTGGAGTTGGACTGGATGAACTCTAGAGGTCCCTTCCAACTCTGACAATTCTGTGATAATTAGTATGTGCATGCTTTCATAGATTGGGAGCTATATTCCTCCCATACACCTTGCAGTGCCTTTGTCTTAATGTGGCTTCCTTGCACTGAGAAGTTTGTAGGTGTGCGCTTTGTTAGTGAAGTCTGAGAATTCACCCTCAGCGTCTGTTACCCTGGTGATGGCAGAATGTCTTCGCTTGGCTTAGTCAGACATTTGGTGGGCAGTGGATTGCTGGCAGAGTTGAGCATGAGTTGATCATGATTTTCTGAAGCAGAGATCTTGGCTTCTTTGTCCAAACACAGCAAGTTCTTACTTCAGTGAAAACTTTTGAAGAAATAAAGTGAGGAGCTAAAGGACATGAAATATAAAGTATTAAATAGCAAACAATTTTGCAATAATGTGCATTTTAGTGTATTCTTTTTATCCCAAGAAAGAACATGTCCATCACATATGATAGTCTTTCAGACAGCATTAGCAGTAGTATAAACTGAACTTCTGCATAAAAAGGAAGTGAATTCAAATGGCCAAAGTTCCCATGTTCCAAAAATTATCTTTCTTAGAAACTAAATAAAACAAACATACAGAACAGCAGATTAAAAATTTGTCTCACTTGCAACCTCAGAGCTGAAGAATTACAGAGACAGCAGATAGCCTCAGCCACTCAGACTGCAATTTTGCACGAGAGCCAGGCTGCTTTGCAAAGCTTCTCTCCTGGCGCACTGCTGCTAAAGAGACAGGCTTAGCAGCAGCCTAAGCCAGGTTCTCATTAGAGAAAAGGGATAACAGTAAGAAGAGTAATTTACAGAAGAAAAAGGATACATATCAGAGAGAGGCCAGTATCAGGAATCAAAAATCCACTTACTTGGTGGTATGTGGGTTGCTCGAACTGATGGAGAGAATATTTTGGATTATTTAATCTTTACTTCTGTCTCTGGTCAGGATTTCTTCAAATATCAGCTCAATGAGATCTGGATAGTACCATACTATCTCAGGAGCTCTTGAGAGTGACAAGTCAGCAGAAGCAGGAAATTGTTTTAAGTTCTTTAAGTTCTGTATGGGTGCCTAACTAAAACCTTTTGCAGCTACCCCAAAGGCATTGATAAATAACAAACTGCTACCACTATATTTTTTTTTAGTAATTAATTTTTAATCTTGGCATCTTTGTTCCCCTGATTTTCTAGATCGTTCTCCTTTTGCTTTCTACTCATGATCAGAACACAGTCCTTGGGAATATTAGCAATGTTAGTTCTTGGTAATATTAGCAATATTTATTTGGATAAATTGAGACTTAATAATCTTTTTGTACTAAAAAATTTGACAACGTTCGACATCACTGGTGATCGACCCTTTATGAGCTTTTATCCATGCAAGTGCAGTGATGTTCAGGACCTCAAGCACACCTTCTTCAAAAAAAGGGGAAAAAAAAGAGCACTAATTTGGGGAATGCTGGGTATCCATAAATATATTACATTTATTACTCCTATTATATGTATTATGCCTCTTTTTATCCATCACCTTGAGATCTAAGATGCTATCTATTAAAAGAGCCTACAGTAAGTGTTATATTCTCACGGGATTTATCCCTTTCCAGATCCTATCACAGTGCCTTTTAGTAATTTCTGGAATCTGTGTAAACTTCTGACTCCTAGAAGTACTTTTATTTTTAATTTAAGATTTAGAAGTCTTAAATGTCTTACTCTTTGTAATGTATTTTGCAAAGGAACCATATTCAGCTGGCCTCCGTAGTATCGTTGCTCCAAGTAAATGTGTGGGCTAAATGAATTGTCAGGCATCAAGTACCAAACGTAAGCATGCACTTAAACTCTGTGGATTTCGTACAAATAAATGAGTATGCACTATTCATTCTCGTACTGTGTGAACATAGCTTTCCAATATTTCTAAGATTTTTTTACAAAGCGTCGTGATGGTCTTAATTATTCAGTACCTATTATGAACCTTCAAGAATGGAGCGAGAAGTGCATTTCCTAGAAATGAAACATGGAAGTGTTCTCTAAGCTATTTTAATGCTAATTCCTGCTCACTTTTTCAGAGCTTGAGCTTTAAACACCACAACTGCAAAAAGATCAGACCAAACTGAGAAAAGTATTTTGGCCGTAGAGATGAAATAGGGAATTGGCATTTAATTGTGGAGAGTGATTCTGTAGCAGGTTGGTTTAGATTTTTCAGTTGGTGTGAGTCAGTGAGCTTTTATGGTAACAAAATTGCACAGCAGGCTTTAATTGTGCATAATTATTGCACTGCATGGTGCAGAGCACTATATTCTAGGCATTCAGCTGCATTCTGTTAACTTTTTTTTTTGTTGAGCTCTGTGAAGAAGTCTACCTGATGCGTTTTGATACATGCTTGTTTAATCTGTTCATGCTTTTTTTGTCTTAAGAAAAAGAAAATAATTAAGATAGAATATATGTAGGAGTGTAACTTCAAATAATACAGGATTCAGGTTTTGTGACGTTCATCTGTGCATTCTTAAGGCTGAATGACACTTGGTGGACTTTAGTTGTGTTACTTCAATAATCCGTAGCTGTTTCCAATGTGACTATTTTTTGTTCCTGAGTATTTAGTGCCTGCTGGATCTGACCCGTGCATGCAGCCAGAACACAGCCTGTGATTCAGAACCAGGAAAACTTTATTTCCTCCTCTGTAAGTAAGTAAAACATTTTTACCACTGTGGGCTTAGTGATTTGTGAAATCCTGTTGTACTTTGTTTTTTTCTCCTGCTAAGCTTTTAAGTTGTCAGGAGTGATCTAATTGTTTCCCATCTTTTCACCAGTAATGGAACCCGGGCCAGCACTCTGTTGCTCTCATGAATTCAGTATTACAGCTCTCAGTCATCAAAAAGCCTTTATGATGTTTCTGGGATGTGACATTTCTGTGGAAAAGCAGCTTTGGGTTCAGGGCTTGGGAGGTTAGGGGGGATGAAAAGAGTCTGATATTATCGTAATTACTCTGCCACAAGATTCTGTAGTTCTCTTTCCCTGCCAGGGATGAAAGTACTGTATAACAAACAGTAGCTCTAGCAGGTCTTTTTCCTATCGGTATTGATGAAGTTGCCGTTGTTATAATGTAGATAAACCGTACAATAGTCCCATTTATTGTTAGCATCTTCCAGCACCGCAATTTCTATAGCTGGCCTCAAAGAACAAACCCCAGGAAGAATGAATTTTGATTGCACCACTGCAAAGTCTCTTTTTCTTCTTGTTTGTATAGTGAAAATGAAGTTGCAGGAAAAAGCTTCATTTATTTAATCATCTATTCTGTATTATTCCGAGATGTTCTGAAGAATCTTGTTACAGGTGGGGTTAAGCCAGGCAGAAATTTTTT
This sequence comes from Thinocorus orbignyianus, assembly GCA_013400375.1. Taxonomy (NCBI): domain Eukaryota; kingdom Metazoa; phylum Chordata; class Aves; order Ciconiiformes; family Thinocoridae; genus Thinocorus; species Thinocorus orbignyianus. The sequence continues at coordinate 1,694,495 of VXBW01006525.1, forward strand.
CTCCCTTCCAACCTATTTACCTACACTTATATCTAGTGATCTATATATTTCAAAAGGAACTCGTGAAAATTTCTCTAATGGCTTTACAGTTCTTTCTGTAAGAATGTGTGCATTCAGGAACAATGCAGGATCGTTGGCATCCCACTCTACCCTGAATTATTGAATTTTAGCAGGGAAGCGAGCAGCGTATCTAGCTTTTATGATTCCTGCTTCGCTACTTCTATAAATGGGAAGTAACTGTACACACACAAAGTCCTGTCTGACACCTGCCTTCCTCCGGTGCTCTCAGGCAAGAGTGCAGAAAAGAGACACCTCTGTGGGAGGGTGAGGGGAAACTGCTGAGAGGAGCTGTGAAAGGAAACATTTACACACATCTTAAAACCCTTCCCTTCTTTATAGCCACTAGCTGTCGGCTGTGGTCTGCTCCTCAGTTGAATAAGGTCATTTTACAATATGACAGGTCTAAATGTTTATTTACTTCAAAAGCCATTGCACTACCAGAGACAATAAAGCCTTTGACGATGTGCCATAGAACTACATCAATTGTGATGCTTCAGTCTGTTTTTTTGTTTTGTTTTGTTTTTTAAAAAAAAGTTGGTGTGTTTTTCTTTTTGTTTTTAAGGGGCAGGAGGAGGAATGAGCAACAATAAAAAGGAGGAATTTCTCACTGATTGTCTTATTGCCTTAGGAGACAATTTGGATGCAGTCCCAGATTACACATCTACCCCTCTAATGTACATCTGAAATAATATTAATACCAAATCAGACATCTGTGTGCTAGATGTGTTCAGCTGCTTGCAAGCGTGCTGCTGCATCTGCAGAGAACAGCCTGAGTTTCCTCCTGTGCTTCCTCCTGAGCAGCCTTTGTGTCTGGACTCACCACACAATTCAGAAAGGTCTGCTTGGCATTACATTCTTTGGGTTTCATCTTGCTTTTTTCAACACCCATAATGTTCTCTAGCTCACACCCAGAGTCAGGTTATGCTTCAGAATTACAAAAGCAATTAAAGTAAAAATGTTTTCTCAACATAACTATGTTATTTGGACAGATGCCAGCACTGAGGTCCTGATGGATTTCAGATGGGAGGTCAGGGCAGATTTTCCATGCAGGGTTGAAACCTGAAATGGAGAAAACTGTGATGACCTGACTACACCAGTTTCTCGGGCATATTCCTCTAACTGTTCTTAGCCAGTATTGTTAAATTAATTACTTAAACAGTTGCAGTCTTTCAGAGAGAGCTGGAGCATTTTTGCGGCTCAAGTGAAGTTACAGGTTAGGGTAGTATTGTGATAAGGTTTACATCTTTATTTACTCATATCAAGGTATTTATATGTATCAACAAAATACAAGCTATAACTGATGGATACATAGCTAATAACTATAAACTAGTCTCAGAGCAGAAAAAAACATTTATATTTGGAGTCTTTTGTGAGAGAGCTTCGTTTCCAATGTAGAAAGAAGACTGATATTCAATAGGTTCCTCCTTTCAGGTTCCTTTTCCAAAGACTTCATTTATAGGTTGCCAGGTAACCAGAAGTCTTTGACTTTTAAATAATACTTCGTACAGGTACAAAAAGTGAGATTTTTCTGGAGCTGAAATGGCAAGAACTATCTGAAATGAGCAGTAGTCTTAGCAAATGCCTATGGAGCTGACCACTGATATGCACGCACACAAACGTAAAAGAAGCAATTTGCTAAATTCTTCAGTAGATCAAATTTCAAGCACAGACAGCGTACGTTTTCCTAGCTGATTATTAAATTGAATCTGCAGATTTTTACTTAAGGTCATATTGCTATTCAACGGATAAATTGTGTTTTTCGTCTCCTCCCGGAAAACTAGGTATGTGCTGCTCCGAGTCTGATTTTGCTTCTTCACCGAGTTGACTGGAGTTTCTGCACTATGGAAGAGAGGGATAAAAAAAGACAAGGTTAATTAAAACTGTCAGCACTGACACGACTGACCAAATATCCCTAGAAAACAGTGGCAGCTCTTCCTTCTACCTTCATCTTAGAAGACGGAATCCAGTGCTATGCATTACCCAGACTCACTCATGGAGCTGGAGGAAATGGGGATACGCCAGAATGAGCGTCACAGATCTGCCAGTTTTTCAGCCACCTATAAGGCTATGGCTCACTTAGCGTTTAGGTAGCTGCTTTATTCAAAGGATCTAATCTGACATAAACCAAGATTAAGTGTGTGTGTATTACAGCCTTATGGCATCAGTGAGAGGATGCAGTTGATTTTAGTTGTAAACCCGTGTAACTAACGCTTCCCAACTCTGAGAGTGAGTAGGGGCAGGAGAGGCCAAACTGGGACTCAGAGCCTAGAGGAACAGGATCTTATGGATCTTGAAAGCTGTTGGTGTGGCCAAACAGAATCACTCTTCACAGCTAGCATGGAGCTGGCCATAACAGCAAGAAAGTTGTGTAATCGCATTGCTTGAAGACTGCAGCCCCAGCTGGCTTTATGGTGAATAGTGCACAAGAACAGCTTTTGGTTTGCATCTTAGCAAGGTGAGTCCAAGGGGCAGTTTGCCTGCCTCAGAGTGATTGCCTCTAATTCTTGCCTCTCTTTAGCAACAGGGCAGGAGTTGCAGTGCAGCCTTGTTGGGAGAGAGCTGGCCTGGGACAGGTATCTTGTTTCATACAGTTTCCTGAGAGTCACAGTGTGGCAACAAATTTCAGTTCTAACTTGACCAGCTTTGAGTTTAAGCTCTTTCTTTCCTTTCCCTTTAAAGTCTAGATTTTGAAAGTTTTCTTTTACACAATATTTTTACTGTGGAGATACTTCTGAGGTCATTGTGAAATATCTTACTCAAACATTCCAGGCAAATCAATTCTATTTCCAGAGCTTCATCATGGCAGCAATGTGTTAGAACAACTTAATAAAATGTTTATATCAATGTCTGAAGTTCACAGTAATCTGAGAGCGTGCAATGACATCTGTAGGATAAGTTATACAGCTCGGCGTTGAAACATGACCATGGTACAAAGTATATTGTTTGGAAATCTACTGTCAGACATGAAATCCAGCTTTGCAATTTTTGCTCCAGGATTTACACCGACAACTTCTTTATTATAAATGAGAGATGCTTACATGCCATCCTCTGGGCATTCCAGTCCAAGCTGAGTACTTCAGGATCAAAACTGATGCAGAAAACACAGCCTGTGTACTATGGAAACCAGCTAGACCTTTTCTAGCAGCGTGCTTATGCTTGCTTATATTAGCTATTCATGTAAGTACGCTACCAGTTTTACTTTATCAGGTGTTTGACTGCATCTGTCCTTCTGATGAAGTGCTATGAAATTATAGGATAAAGATTGCAAGTTTATTTCAGCAGAACCCAGAAGTCTTAATCCCTTATTGCTGCAAAAGCAAACAACTGTCATAATCAGCCTAAAACAGGACAGCAGAACACAGAGAAAATTCCTTCCACACAAAGTCACTGCAGTCCTTGGGTAATAGTTTACCCATTTGTACCTCATTATATGTTTATACATGACAAACTGGAAGTAGTTTAGTAACATAAAATAGAAATTTGGCATCCACAGCCTGCATTTCTCTGTTTGTATTCCTACCAAAACCCAGTAAAAAACCCACAGATACATGCCTCCCAAAAGTACCAGAAAGCCTACATCAAAGCTAATACATCAATTTGCTAAAATTGCAAATGGAAGTGATTCATCCCTTCCAGATACTGGCTTCTTACTATTAATTCAGGAATAGTAAGGAGAGGTGGGGGAGCTAGAAAAGCTCATTTCAACAGCTTTTCTTCATTCATGATTCAGTTGGGGTTGGATCCAAAGCTGTTGAAGAATTCTTGCAGTTGATTGTGACAGGGTTGTAGTGTCCAGCCCTTCCCTAAGTAGACAGGAAAAAGAAAAGCTTAGAAATTAAATAAGACCTTGTGATGCAATGGAATATTCCAGTCAAATCACAGCCAGATCCTTTAGGCTCTACTCAAGTGTTAGGCTGTTTCCAGGTGAAGACAGCAAAATTGTTTGTAACGACTCAGAAACGTACAATAAAGCTTCTTGGGTGATATCACAGGAGGATGACTAAAACAAGTTTAAATCAGTAGATCTGGATGTCTTACACTCCACAAAACTGAAAAGAGGATTTTCAAAAGGGCACCTCTGGCCTTGTGATGCTTTTTAAAATCGTAGAACGTGGGGTAATGTAATGTAATAACATATTCCAAAGACTAAAAAAACCTGACATGGGTAAGAAACTATACTCTTAGCCTTATGTTAATCCTGGGCAAAATAATGAAAAAGTTAATAAGGGATTTAAATGATAGTGATTCAAAGGACAGAAATATAATAAATGCTAGTCAGTACAGTTTTGCGGAAAAATATAGCTTATGCAGCAAACGTGACTTTGAATGAGATTATAAATGTCTTGATAATGGTGGTTATGTAGATTTTGATAATATTTTCCTTGTATTCTGATGAAAAGTTTTGCATTCTACAACTTCAGTGAAACATGCATTAAAAATGAGCTAATGGATAGATCTCAAAAATGAGATATCATTGGCAATTATTACAGAACTCTTAGAGTGCTCTAGGGAGGTTGATTCGGGGAACCTTAAGCAAAATGTGGCAGATAGACTGAGTAATCAAAGGCTGGAGCCATGCATCCCCTCTGGGAACTGGAAAAACTTGGATGTATTTCAAACAATATGTGAAACTGCTGGGTGTTTTCATCAATGATCCAGCTGCAAATACAAGGATTAAAGCCTGGGGCAGTGTGGCAGGATAAGGGTAGGGTATCCCAGTTTTTTGCATGGGTTTTTTTGATAATCTGAGCCCAAGTGCAAAATGCAACCAATGCAAAAAGAGAAGCTATGAAGGACACATCTGCAGAAGAGAAAATTTCCTGGAAAACAGCAACTTTCAAGATGTTTTAGGAGATCAAGTGAAATTCAATTTGACTTGTCAATGTGATTCTGCAGCAGAAAGGAGGAGGAGGAAGAAAGGATCACAAACCGAGGAACAGCTGATACAACCAAGGAACTATCCCCCAGGTGTACCACCCTGGTGAGACTAAATGCAATAATGCTTTTTAATGTGAAACTTTGACTTAAAAGATGTGAAAGTCTGGATACCATCTAGAAAACAAATATGACTAGAGGGCCAGAGGTGGCACCTTGATATATATGGAAAAAAATAATCAGAAAGACCACACACAGGTGACAGGAGTAGGTGCCTGGAGTAGACTATAAGTACTTTTTCAAGGGCTGTTCAACTTAGAGTCATAACAGGAACGAGTGTCTGGAGGAAAAAATCAAACAAGTACAAATGAGAAACTGTACTCAAATCTTTAAGGAATTAAGAGGAGAAATGTTAGTGTCTTCATCTCTTGAGGTCTTCAGGTTGAGAAGGGTATAGATACTTTAGCCAAACAGAAACTAATGTATTCACTGCAGGAAGGCTGGGTGATTGTCATGGGATCCAACTAGCCTGTTCACTTCTGATCTTAAATGTAATGAACCTACAAATGAAAAAGCAGAGCTTTTGTTGAAGACAGTTAAATTTTGCCCAGAGAAGTACTGCAGCATAATTCCAGGTTTTTGAAAACTGAACAAAGTTCTTGGTTCTGAATACAAATCCTGCCTTACAGTCTTGCTGTTTGCACACATCACAGAATTCTTGAGCTATTTAATCCTCATTAGTGAAGCATTATTAATCCACAACACTGAAGGACAGGAGGTATAATTTAGAGAAATCCTTATGGGAGGGATCCCATAGGAGATAAAAAGGAATTACAGTGTTTCCATAGACTAGTAACATAAATCATGGCGTTCTAATGCAGTTATTTTTTAATGTTGCAAATTTAAAATTCTGTGGAAGAGGTTTGGTTTCCTATGGGTGCTATAGGGTTGGGGAGTAATTTTCATTTTTAACCTGTGTTATATCTAACCTATCTATGGGATTTCCATCTTTGGTGTTCCATAAGGCTTTCCAGTACTGTAATATGTTAGAGAATCATTGAAGTGTTCAGTTCACTATCTTGGGATTATTTTCTTTTACACTCACTAGCCGTTTAACCTGTCAAAAACAATTATTAAGCAATTTTTAACATAGTAGAGACATAAATGCTCTCAAAAAGTTTATGACTGAAAGAAGAAGCAATGACTTGCTAGAGCTCCCATATTTGTAGAAATCCATAATAACCTGTTTCCCAAAGGCTAGAAGGTTTGATAGTAATTTGGAAGGTTGGAATATTTGGCAATTATCGTTACAGATTTTTGATAACCTCTCTACTGAGTTAAACATTGCCACCTCGTGCAATAGCCATCTCTTTGCATGCATTCCTCATATAGAAGGCCTGGCAGAGAGTGGTGCCTTCAGCTGTGCAAACTGGTATCAAACGGAGTTGTCACTCTGGTCAGCTCAGGGCTGTATCAGACAGCACTGCTTGTAACAGAAACCCTCAAATTTGCACTAATTGAGCCAGAGCCACCATGAAAAATAATATAGCCATGTCAGTATGGCACTGCAGAGGCAGGGCTTTTTGTCCCCACTTCTCAGTGTTTAAAAACAGAGCTGGCTCCTCCATCTACACCATAGAATGGGGCAAGAGCTTTATAGACACCTGCTCATGGAGAGAGAGAAATCCCTCTGCAGATGGGACTATTTCCTACATTTCTGGTAGGCATTGTGGAGAAGAACAAGTCCTCTGGGATGGGATTCGTGCCACCCCTCAGTTTGAGAATCTGGTTCTTTCATGTCTCGCACCTTAAAAGTGAGAGATGCGATGCCTTGGAAACAGCAGTCTCTGTGAGAGATGCTGCAGTCAAAGTGGAAATGGAACAATGGTGCTTCATACAGCACAGCCACAGAAACGGTACAGGCGTGATACTATATTCCAAAATGTTTCAGTGTGGGAGGCAAATTATCCTAGTCAATAACAGCAAAGTGAGCAAATAAAAGAGTTTGTAGTTTCACTTCACAAAAGGAAATGGCTGTTTTGACCACATTTAGTGCTTCCTCAGCTCCTTCTCGCTGGATTCATCCCATAGTGGTCTTAAAGACATAAAGTACTTATGTTTAATACTGACGTTTATTTTTACTGTAGCACTTTATAACTTCCAGAGCAGCAACCTGCCAGTCGGACTTCCTACAAGCCCTGCAGCAGGTTTGACCTCAGTGTTGGTAATACTAGAATTTGTCATTTCAGGACACAGATACCAGGCAGAGACCAAGACAGGAGAGAAACCTTAGCCTGTCAGGGGTCTTTTACTGCAAGTCTGTTGACCATGGTCCAAAAGAGAAGCTAACGATTATTCCCTCCCACCCACCAAGGTTTAAGCCTGTCTCTTGGTTTTCTCACTTCTTATTTCCTTTCCTTTCCTTTCCCAAATTTTGTGTACATACATCGTGCCTAGGAGAGGAGGATGCCCACACATTTCAGGGTTTCTGTGTGGAAAAAGAGATCTTTGGCTCTGTTTCTCCTAAGCTAGTCTTGGGTACAAGTCCTCTGCCGAGGATTTCTTCTGGATGTGGGAGCTGAAAAATGTAGTGTGGTTTGTTTTAAGTCCTTCACAGCCTCCAGAACTTCACTGTAGCTGCAAAGTCCCTGCTTCATTTGGAGACTTCTGTGCAAGTCTCATATGGATTTTGCAAACGTGTTTTTAAACTTAAGTTCGTAGGAGACCTTCCGGCTTTAGCACCCTTTTATGATTTTGACTGATGTTTTGCAGTTGCAGACATCTTCCTTCCTAGGCAGTCTTTTCTTCCTCTGGGAAGTACACAAATCTGAGCTCAAACTTTGTATTTTTACATATTTTACTGCCTTCTTTCCAGATAGTATCTGGAGATAGTCTCTCCAGATATTATCTTTCTAGGATAGTGTCTCCAGATAACTTCTACTCCTTATCAAATGTTTATTTAGGAGCAAACCAAGCAAAGTTCATCCTGGAAGATTTATTTCCTTTGGCCTAGAGCCAGGTCTTTTATCTATTTGAATGGATGTCCTGTAAAACTAATGACTCGTGAGCAGTCTGTATTGCTAGCTCTTTTCTGTGTGCAATGATTCTTCCTAATAGCTCTTAAGTCAAAGAGAAGTTAAGACTGCAAGCTACAATAGTAAAGAAAAGTGACCCAAGAGTTGGGCAATCAAAGTAACATTCACAAAGCATGTGGGACATATCAGCTGATATATATACAAAGATTGGATTTGTCTCGCTTCCCTTTACATGCTGTCTCTGCAGCATAGATATTAGTGCCGTTATTTGTGCTAGGAGCCCTTTTTGTCAACAGAGAAACAGTCGCTGCTGGGGCTGCAGGCATACTTTGCACATCTTCTTTAAGGTTGCATCAATCAGGTCTTGGTTCCACTGAGGAAATCTTCACTGACATCAGGCAACCCTGGGGTGACAGTGTCAGATGTCAGAGTGGGCCTGGTGGCAGCAGGTTGGCATTTACGGCTCTTTAAAGCATATTATTTTCTTAGTAGGAATAGTATGCTAAAGGACAAATGCAGAAAACTTGTCAAGAGGGGAGGGAATGAGGGGGAGAGAATTAGAGATTCAGGAAGCAAAGAGAAAAAAGCGATAACTAAAATATTTTCACATGAATTTTATATAATTCATGCTTCAAAAATTATATAATAGCGTTTGGTTTGCTCCAGACAAAGGAGTGTCTGTATTTTTCCAAAATAGAAGAGCTCTACTTACCTGCTATGGGAAGTCACAATAACTTATTGATGGTATATATGTGCTGCTAGGTAGTCTTTTTTGTACTTTAACAACCACTTGGACAGAATATGGTACCATACAAGCATAGGTGAAAATACCATTGAAAAATCAGTTGGGGATCCCATTTCCTATTTATTTCCATGTACAGGTTCAGGATTTAGATCTGTAGGACAGTGGCCAGGCACTTTCTATGTCAGTGTTTAGCAGAAGGATTGCAGAAGTAAAGGAAGTTACACAGGTAAAGTAAGCTTAACTGTATGCCCAAAGCAAATGAGGACCCCCCCTGCCAAGCACTGTCCAGGGACCTCAGAAATAAGTATTGCAAGTGACACAAATGTTAACTCCTAGGTAAAGTGTGTGCTCTAAATTTAGATTAGCTCACTTTCACATTTGTTTATTTTATATTCTCTTTGCTTGACTTGCATTTACCAATATAGCACTAAATTGCCAAACAGGCCAATTACACTGTTCATATTTGCCTCTGCATTTCAATGGCAGCTAAAACACAGTGAAGAAAAAATGCAATCCTCCCAAGAGTTGATACGGAATTGACTGGTGGGGAAGTAAACTAGTGCCACGAGTTACTTCATTGCCATGTAAGTAGAGGAGAGGAGCCACACAGAGCTGCTGGGAACCAGTGGGGAGCAGCTTTACTGTGGCAGTTAGCCTTGCCGAGCCTTTACTAAAATCGTGATGGCAAGCTGCTGGCCTGGAGGAAGGCTACAGCCTCAATTATTCAAGCACAGATTGTCCTTCAGAGCTTTCTCAGATTACCCTGGTCACTGTATGCCAGGGTGGAGGAACAGCCCAGCACGCAAGAGTAGAGAACACCTGCCCCAAGAAGCCCTGGAGATATGCACCAGCGTGAGGAGAGCAGGAATGAGAACAGCCCTGGTCAGTAATTGGAGTCTGGTGGTTCAGCTGGACAGTGACTGGAAGCTCACTGTTTCACAGAGCCTGTGGTGATGGCATATCCTAGTGCCAAAACTCCTGAAATTCACTTAGTGTTTTCCCTGAGAACAAAAGCAGAAACCCTGCGTTCTGGCCAATTTTCAGCTCTGACGGTTTTTACATGTTTGACTTAGAAACCCAGATGTGGCAGCCCTTATACCCACAAATTACTATGTAATGCTAATTGTCCTGGTGTACCCAGAGGTAGCTGTACCATTGCAGCAATGGATGAAGTACTCTGCCTTTTTAACAAGCTATGTAAAATTGAATTTATTCAAGTTCCTGCAAGAGAAGGAACTACATAATGGTAAAATACAAGTTCCTTAAAGTGAGAAGTTGGATGTTTTGAGCCCTAGCACCATATACGTACTGTAAATGAGAAAGAACAGGGTGAGAAAAGTGCCCTTGCTGTGGTGACATGCTGCTAGGACTCCTTAGAAGCAGGTCAAAAAGCTGTCACTAGCTTGCTTCAGGCTAAACCCCATCAGCTGAGTTTTGAAGAGGGGCAAAATGATTCTGTAATAGCTCAGCTGGGCGTGAGTGCAAGTCCTGGTGTGATGAGATGGCAAGCAGAAGAAGAAAGCAGGGAGATATTTTTTTGCTTCTCCTTGCAATAGTAAATCTTAATATTGCTATAGAAAGATTTTTCAGGAGACCAAGAGTGAACTACCAACATTTTTTAGAAGATTTCCAGTTGCTTTGTTAGTGAAAAAACCAGCATGTACTCTGAACGGTGGTGTTTGGTACCTATATGATACAACCATTTCCATAGATTATTGACCTTCCAGATTTGTAAAAAAAGATATGGAGAATTCGGGTTGTGAGAAGATGTATTTTTGAAGAAGTTCTTTCTATCTTTGTAACTTTAAGCAACTCACTACGTTCAGAGAAATAAATCTGTTTGAGTAATAACATCCAAAATCAAGAAACTGTTAAAAGATAGGTTGGAAAAGTACACTGTAAAGAAAAATTTTACTTTACAGCTTAAAAATATGGCAGAAGGAAGTAAGTATTCTCTTAAACAGGAGTTTTGATTTGTATTTTGAAGCCATTAACATCTATTTGGACAAGACAGTTTAGAAGTTACACAGAGAAAAATAAGCTTTGATTCGGTGCACTGGGGATTTTGCCCCAAGGCTCACAGTGGTGATTTCTTGAACCAGATGTTGTGCTTTGGTGCCACTGTGCTTCAAAGTGGAGTCTGAACAGGTATTTCAGGAAACGCATTCAATACGGTCGATTCATGATTGTTGAGACCTGGCCTTAGCGTATGTGTTCATTTTGTTTTTAAGTTACAGCTCTTTTGTCAGGCCTGGGATATAAATAAACTAATTTTTTTTTGGTGCCTCATTCCCAAAGGATGCAAAAAGGACCGTCTCATTGCAGGAGGACACTTGCTTTACTTGCTTTTCCCAGCCTGTCTAATCAGCTTCTCTCCGCTTGGGGCCACAGCTGCTGGCCTTTTTTTGGCCTCCTAACAGCTACTGCAGTGTCAAGGGACAGAGAGAAGTGCATCTCCTTCCTCACTCCGAGAGTGGAAAATTAACCCCGTCACTTTCTTGCCAGGCAGAGTGTACTCCCACCTAATCACAGCAATCCACAGACCTCCTGGTGCATTTCGTTTGCTTCAGACAACAGTGCAGTTGAGTGAAGGCTTTGAAGCGCTTTAATGTCTTTAATTTACCAAGGTGATCAGAAAGCAGGTGGTGTATTGTTCAACAATTCCAGATATAACCAAGTATAATAATTATGTGTTTTGGTGCTGTAAATGTGTTTTAATTACTACAAATTAACATCAGTTAAAACCACCAGCACAACTAGTGAAGAGCTGTGTAAATGCACTTCTTGCTCTGTAGTCTGTATGCTGCAGGAATCCAAAGTATCTGTGAGGAGGCTCAGGTGTTGCACAGATTTTCTCTATCATGGATAAACCATTTAGTCTCACTGTCCCCGGCTTCTTCTCATGCTGCTTGCCAATTTGTAAAATACACTGGAGGGAGTGAAGTGCTTTGATCTGTTTATTTAGATGGAGCGATTTGGAGCAGAGATCACTTCTTACTGTGTATCCTGGAAGCATATTTGAAACCCCCTTCTCTATTGTCCAGCTAAGCAAACATTCACAATACGATATTCCAGGAGGATGGCATTACAGCAGGTAACACTACACGCTGTTAAATAAAAGATGGCAGATTTCCATCTGTGACCTTTCTAGATGTAATTTCATTAGAGCAGAATTCATTATGAATATGCAGGTTACACAGCACATCCATTGCCCAGATAATGTCCCATAAGCCGGTCTCTCGTGTTGCCAGAAGAAAAGTAGCCAAGCAGGAGCACAGTGGATGCTAGCCTGTCTTGCCCAAAACCAAACTCTTAAGGAAATGAAGAAGAAACAAATTTCACAAACGACTTGTACTTATTTTATTAACTATCATGATAATCTTTCAAAGAAAAATATAATTCAAGAATAACTCACCAGTAGAATACAAAGGGATCTTAACAGGAAAGAGGAGGGTTATTAGATTTCAGAAAACAGAAAGAAACCTTAAGTTCTCTGAAGGCAGTCTTTAATTATTTAAATTTTTAATGAAAAATAATTTTAAAAGCCAACACGATCTGTCTGACACAAATTGATTTCCTAAAACATTTCAAATCATTTGGACAGCTTCACTTTTGTCTGTCTTGTTTCTTCCTTTTATTCCCACAGCACTTTTCCCTCTGCCTGTGCAGATCAGAGTAGCCGCCTTCTGCAGAACAGCAATCTCGTTTTGTTTACCTTGTGTTTCAAAGAGAATTGAACAAGCCCAGGATTCGCCTTCTCTAAACAAATACTGGCAAGACAAAGGTATCACAGCTATTCTAGGGACAAGAGGTTTGTTGAGATGGAGAACGGTAAAGACTGGCAACAAAAAAAAGTCAATGTGTTTTTATCTGAAAAAAAAGTTAATCCTTTTCACAGCCTCATTTTCTTTGCTTTTGAGATAGCTCTCCTTTTTCATTTAAGTTTTAGAGTTTTTCAGCTAAAGGAAGCAAGAAACCAAGGTATTTTCTTTGTTCCTGTCAAGTAGCTTGAACAGTCAGAGAACAGAAACCAGCCAGAGCAGTGTGATTAGCGTAGCCAATTAGGGCGGATTTGCATATTCACAACACGGCTATCGAGAAATAATTCTGCAGAGATAACGCAAAGTGTGGCAGTGCCTGTCTGCCAATCAGAGCACCCTGGCTCCCGTGCTGTATGGTAATTGAGAAATAACCATAGAGTGATTCTGCAGATTGGGCACCTCGAGCCAATCCATGTGCTGGCACTATGCAGCCAGGGAAGAAACTGCAGTTGTAGGGCGGTATAGAGATATGATGCCCCTGAATGTTGAAAAAGGTTCATCTACAACCCATTTACCTAAAATCCAACAGCATCTGTCACATGAGTTTGTTGTCCCAAGATTCAACTTGCGCTAACTGCCACTTTTGGGGGCCCAACCTCATCAGGTGTTTGGGGGACTTGGCTTTTAATGAGATGGCAGTTGGCCAAGGACTGAGTGTCTTGCAGCCCCTCCGGCCCTTCAGCTTATCCAGTGGTCCACAGGTATGGCAGGGTGCTTGATGGTGCCCTATGCAAGGGGCAGAAGGTGAGCTTTGCACGATGACCTGAAGGATGGGCAATAAAGCTCTGCTTTCTTCTGCCCCCAAAGACCTTGCACCAAGGTGTTATCCAAGAAAGCAAACAACCCTTCAGGAAACCTTGTAGACACTGCTGGATAACAAACTGGGACAAGTGATCACAGCAGCTTTATGATCTTTGAAAGTGAAAAATCACCTTATATACTGCAGTGACAACAATCCCTGCTGCATCTCAATGTTTCTCTGGCTCCCACCACTTGTCATCTCTTACCAACAACTGTCTTGCAGCAAGCATTCAGGTGAGCATGGCTGTGGCCGAGCCAGTGGCACACGGAGCCAGCTGCCACCCTGTGCCCATTTAATCTGCATCTTCAGATTTTTCTAACCAAGATCCATTTTCTTACCAAGGGGCTGATGAGAGATTGCCCGCAGTGTGCAGCATCCACGCTTGCTGATTTTAGAAGGAAATACAGCAATCTCTGTCCTTGATGCTCTTGACTCCGCTCTGATGCGGGGGGCTGAAGTCGTGGGGTGCAATTGTACCAATCTGGGTCAGGAGGGACTCCCTGCAGCGTTCTCCTGGGTACAACTACACAGGCCACCATCACTTTCAAAACTGTAAAGGGAAAGGCAACAACACAAAAATTAACTTGTGTTACCTTCTGCTACAAGATACCGAGGAAAACTTAACAAAATCCCTAAATTACCATTACACGAATCGCAAGTTTTTAAACTGGTGTCATAATCACCAGGGTTAGACTATGAGCTCCACGCCACAAAGAAGCATTAAGCACATTTAACTGGGGAGAAATGTCTCCCTCCAGGAAGATATATTTTTCTATAATTATCCATGATAGGGATTTTATACCTATCTCTGGAATATTCACTGCTGGCTTATCTAGTCCAGTAACCTATGCAAGATATTTTTTTTTATTGGTCTCAGACTGGAGCATCCACATTTGTCTCTTTGCTTCCTATCCCCTTTGTGGCACCAGGCCTTTATTAGAAAGTTAATAAACTTTATGTATGTTCTAAAGATAATATTGAAAACTGCAAAATTGTGTTCTGCATTTTATAATTGGTGTGGAAAAAGGGGGAGATCTAATTCTATTGGGCCTTCTCTCTCTTTTGCTCTCTCTCTCCCTTTTCCTCTTTTGATGGTAAGCAGCAAATTTTAATTAGCTTCATTTCCACAATTCAGTCATGCATATGTAATCTTTGTTCACACTTTTATAAAGTAAAATTAAGTGAAAGAAATTGGGTAATAATAGAAAGCTTGTCTGAGCAGAACAAATGTGAATTATCAAACATAAGGAAAGATGACTGGGACTACAGGGCTTGAAGTTGTGCAAGGTTTGAGGTGATTTTTCTGTAACAGGGATGCATAAATAATGCATAGAAACAGGTGCTGATTATCCTGTTTTGGGCATCTTTTGTTCATTATGTACTTGGGCTGCTGAGGTACAGTGATAACCACTGAATGTGAGGAGACTGCTTAATAACAGCTTTCTAATGCTTCGCTTTTATCATGAGCTGAAAGTGTCACATGAGCTTGTCTAGCTAATAAAAATCACTTTGTGAGCCCACTGTTCTTAGATTTGGTATTGGAGGAGATCACTGTACTGGGCCTCTCTTGATTATAGCTGCAGAAGCTGTTCTGCCGTTTTGCATTGTAATTTAAGGGTTTCCTAATCCATATACACACCCTCTAATTAAATGTTTCCAGGGGTTACCTTGGGAGCCTTCAGTGCTATGGTTTGAAACCAAAACTAAAGAGTGCATTAAATTCATCCCCCCTGGGGTGAGACACAGGAGGGGGAAGTATATTTTCATCCCCTGGCACTCTGGGTTGTTTAAAAGCAGAGTATGATTGGGATTGCTAACTTCATTATTTTTGTTTCCTGACATGAGGAGATGGCAGTTTAAAGGGAGACCATCAGTGTGTCTAAATCCAAAGTTCAGCTTCTTTTATAACTTCTGAGAAGAATCTTTAGAGTTTGAATGGTTATTTTAAGAAGCTACCAGTTCATCGGCAGCAACTGACAACTACAACATCCTGTTGATGTAAATCAGCCTGTGGCTGCACAAGCCACCTAACACACACTATTGCTGCAGATACCGAGGTCTTCATTACAGGGCATGGAGCATAGTGAAGCATATTGGCAGTCACTCATACAAAAGTAAGGTCTGAAGCCCAGTTAATGTTAAACTCATGAGCAGACACTTTCTCTTCAGCGCTGTTCACACGTTCAGTCTGACTCCACCCATCTACCAGCTTGAGGAGAAACACTTCTTTTTTTTCCCTGAGAAGGAGCTCCTGGTACGGGAAATGAATTTCTGACGTGGGTTTGCCTATTTATTTTTTCTTTTTTCTTTTCCCTTAAACCTGCTTTGCTGCTAGTGACCAAGGATAGTCAAGATTTAGGTTAATGGTTAACAGAGCAGCTGTAACCACACAGTAAACTCTGACTTCCTCCTGCTGGGGCTAGGACCAAAAGTTGTCTTTGCTTGCAGAGGTAGAGGCAGGCATTGAAAGGAGAGCAGTTTAGACCACAAAGAGCTGGATAACAGCAGCTTCACTCAGTAGGGAAAGGAGGAGGAATATCCAAAAGGAGCAAGAGGAGTTTACCGTAAAAATAGGTAAGAGCTAAAACACTTTTCCTGCTTGGCTTATTGACTTGGTGTCTGTCACTTACAAAACCCACAGGTGTGGCTAGTTGAGACGCGTTTGTTGTACCTGACTGTTCTGACCTGTGTGTCTCGGTGAGAGAAGCAAAGCAAGAAAGGATCTGTTTGTGTGAGAAATAGATCCTTTCTCAGAACATCAGAGAAGACAGGAAGGCTCTTCCTCCCTGCAGGGGCTGCTCATGGAAAAGCAGACGTCCCCTTCAGACTGTTCTCATCTCATTGACCACAGCCACATCTCTGAGTTTGAGGTGTCTCTTTGGATCAAGATCACTTTGGCCTCACTGTATGTCTGCATCTTTGTTGCGGGGATCCTGGGCAACAGCGTCACCATCAAGACCACCAAGATCCTGCAGAAGAAAGGCTACCTTCAGAAGGAGGTCACGGACCACATGGTGAGCCTGGCCTGCTCTGACCTGCTGGTCATCCTGCTGGGTATGCCCATGGAGTTCTTCAGTGCCATCTGGAGCCCCTTTTCCACCCCCAACGGCAACATAGCTTGCAAGCTCTACTACTTCCTCTTTGAAGCCTGCAGTTATGCCACTGTGCTGCATGTGGCCACCCTCAGCTTTGAGAGATACGTGGCTATCTGCCACCCCTTCAAGTTCAAGGCAGTCTCTGGACCCCGCACGGTGAAGCTGCTCATCGCCTTTGTTTGGGGGACTTCTGTCATAGTGGCTCTGCCCCTGCTCTTTGCCATGGGCACAGAATATCCTTTGAATACTATCGAAGGCTATGAAAGTAAGACTGCCTGTGACAACCTTACAGCCAGGCACGCTATCCCTCTGATCAAGGAAAATATGACCATCTGTACCAGCCTCTCCTCCAAGTGGTCTGTCTTTCAGGCCAGCATCTTCAGCGCCTTTGCTGTGTACATCATAGTGCTGGGCTCTGTCGCCTTCATGTGCCGCAGCATGATGAAAACCCTGATGATCCACAAGGAAGGAACTGTGGCAGTGAAGGGCGTACCAAGACACCAGGAGCAGTACCTAAGAAAAAGTGAGAGCTCGGAGGGCAAGAGCTCCAGGAGACAGATCACTTTATTCCTGGGTAAGAGCCATGTCCTACTCTATCCCTTCTTCCCTGCCCCCTTTTCATGTGGGAAGTAAACCCAGATGCTTCCATTTTTTCTCACCTAGTTCCCCCAGATGGGAGATGTACAGTTTGAAACTAGTGTGAAATGAGAGAGAGTGATACTTTTGGTTGTGATGATATATTTTAAGAAACCTGATTTCCCTTCATGTTTTTGACTCATTCTTTTCATTGTTAGAACATGTAGGAGGGAAGAAGAAGGAAAAATCCATTTACTGTCTGCTATTTATGTTGTTTGATTATACTGCATGCCTACATGCAGCAGTATGGGTAACAGGGTGCTGCTGCTTGGCCTTTGGGGTAGCAGTAGGCAACGGTTGCCTGGATATAAAGTAGCTCTACTTGCAAGTTTTCCTCTTAAATTAAAAATACATGTGTGTTTATTGAGGCTCGTGATGGGAGGGAAGACTGTCTTGCAAGATCTGAAGCTTGTTCCGCTCTGAAGGCATGGCCCAGTGAATTTAGGGTGCTCCCAGGAGGATACTTACTTAGCCTTGGCAGTAGTGGCTGTGTTGCATCTGGGCATTAAGAAATCTGGGCTGGAGAGTTGATTCAGTCTTGCAAATTGCTGTTGCCCTCTGAATTTTTTCCCCCTGGTTTTATTTGAAGGCCTATAGCCTTGGAATTATGTTTGATTCTGATCTCTCTCACCACATCTGTCAGACAAAAACTAATCAAGCTGTCATTTCACCAACTTGGAATCTTTCCAGGCTGTGATCCATGTAGCCTCCACGTTTGTTGATGCTCTTAGAGGCAGCTTTAATCATGCCCTGGCTGAATTACTGCTGGTTCTTGTTTTGTTGGGTTGCTTGTTATGATACTGGACATAATAAATGAACCATCTAGAGTATGAATCCACAGTAGACCTAGTATTCTGTGTTGCTGTTTGGTTCTCTGCCTGATACTGCAGAGGTGAAATTGAAACTTGTGGGTCTGACCACTTCTACGGCTTGAAGTACTTTTTTTTTTTTTTTTTTTTGAGCATTCCCTGCTTCCTCATCTAGTCCTGCTTTTATCATGGTCTGTGGCTAGAATGTGAAGCTGCAGGATAAGGAGCCCAGGGTGCACTCTGCTGCACATATATTAGAGTTGGGAACATGGTGAAAACCTGTCATACATACAGAAGGCTTGGAGAAAGGGTGGAGCTGCACGCTGTACCAGCAGGGAGGGTGACAATGGCTTCAAATGGGAGACAGAATCATAGAATCACAGAATCATTCAGGTTGGAAAAGACCCTTGGGATCATCGAGTCCAACCATCAACCCCACTCTACGAAATTCTCCCCTATACCGTATCCCCAAACACCACATCTAAATGACTCTTAAACACGTTTAGGGATGGTGACCCTACCCTGGGGAGCCTATTCCGGTGTATGACCACTATTTCTGTGAAGAATTTTTTCCTAATATCTAGTCTAAACCTGCCCTGTAGCAGCTTGAAGCCATTCCCTCTTGTTCTGTTGCTTATTACCTGTGAGAAGAGACCAGCACCAACCTATCTACAGTGCCCTTTCAAGTAGTTGTAGAGGGCCATGAGGTCTCCCCTCAGCCTCCCTCAAACTAAACAGTCACAGCTTCTTCAATTGCTCTTCATAAGATTTTTTCTCCAGGTCCTTCACCAGCTTTGTTGCCCTCCTCTGCGCTCACTCCAGCACCTGGATATCTCTCTTGTGTTGAGGTGCCCAAAACTGGACACAGTACTCAAGGTGTGGCCTCACCAGTGCTGAGTACAGGGGGACAATCACCCCCCTCCTCCTGCTGGTCACACTATTTCTAATACAAGCCAGGAAGCCATTGGCTTTCTTGACCACCTGGACACACCGCTGGCTCATATTCAGCTGCTTGTCAATTAGAACCCCCAACTCCTTTTCTGCCAGGCAGCTTTCCAGCCACATTTCCCCAAGCCTGTAGCAATGCCCGGGGTTGTGGTGGCCCAAGTGCAGGACCTGGCATTTGGCCTTGTTGAAGCTTATACTGTTAACATTGGCCCATTGATTCAGTCTATCCAGGTCTCTCTGTAAAGCCTCTCTATCCTCATGCAGATCAACACTCCTGCTTAGCTTGGTGTCATCTGCAAACTTTCTGATGATACACTTCTGATGTCCTTATCATCAATAAAGATGTTAAACAGAAACGATCCCAACACTGAACCCTGAGGAGTACTGCTTGTGACTGGCCGCCAGCTGGATTTAACTCCAGTGACCACCACTCTTTGGGACTGTCCATCCAGCCAGTGCTTGATTGTTGTATGCTCATCCAGGCCATGAGCAGCCAGTTTTTCCATGAGAATTTTATGGGGAACAGTGTCAAATGCTTTTTGAAAATCTAGGTAGACAATATTCACAGACTTTCCCTCGTCCAATAATTGGGTCATCTTGTCATAGAAGGAGATCAGGTTTGTCAGGCAAGATCTGCCTTTCATAAACCTGTGCTGACTAGGTTGATTCCCTGGTTGTCCATTGTATGGCTTGTAATGGCACTGAAGATGATCTGTTCCATGACTTTCCCTGGTACAAAGGTCAGACTGACAGGTCTATGGTTTCCTGGATCCTCCCTTCTGCCCTTCTTGTGGATGGGTGTTACATTTGCTACCCTCCAGTCCATTGGGACCTCTCCAGTTAGCTGTGACCTCAAGTAAATAATGGAAAGCACTTCTGCCAACTCTTTCAGCAAAGATGTGACACGCCAGGCTGTACAGAGTTCTTCCTCATACTCAGCGTGTACATCTAATGTAGAAATGAACTCCTTCTGCAAGGTGTCTGTAAGTCCGGGACAAGAGGCCCCATATCTGGGTGATTAAAAGGGTTCTCAGTATACTTACTCCACCAAAAGCACTGATTTCTTGGGTAGAGGCTTTGCACAAAGCAGAAAAAGAGATAAGGCTCTGCTCTTTGAGTGCTACTATGGATCCTTAAATGTCTGTGAATCTCTCTTTGTAAATTATAATTCACAGCTACATTAAAACCCAGTCTAAGATCCAAATCCTGTAGCAAGTTCTAGCTAGGCTGAGAGCAGAAGGTAAAATGCCATGGCTTTTCTTCCCCTCCTCGATTATTGCTCCTGCTTGGTGATGGTCTCATGTGGAATAGGGCAGACCTAGTGCTGCTGCAGAAGTGTTAAAAAGCTAAATGAAAGCGACTGGCTTGTCCTTCATCTTAAGAGAATTTGCTGCCAATATCTGAAGATTTCTCTGTGTTGTCAGCTTTCTGGAGCCAGGAGATACTTCCATGAATTCCCGAAAATGATTTCGGTGGCAAGACTCTTAATACAGGTCTCGCTAATTTACTTGGGTTGGGAAATAAATTAATAAACTTAGGAGGAAGAAACTGCGACCTGCCTCCCTGAGAACAAGGCAAAGCAATTTAATTCAGAGATTTCATAAGAGTGATGCTTTAGGGCAGTTTTAACCCAGAAGAAATGAGCATATAAATTGTTTACAAATCGCTGAATTTAAATATAGTGATTTAGAAGTCCTCTTTGTTTTTCATTTAACAGATGGGTCAAATTAAAACAAATACTTGTGCATTCCCAACATATTTCACTTTTAATGTGAAATGTAAATGACAGTATATAGCATGATGTCTTTGAACATCTAACAGCAATAAAAACAATTTAGTATTTTCTTCTTCTAGTTGTTAAAAGTGATAAGTTCTATAAAACAGAAATTAAATTCATAAATCTCCTGACGATGAGAAAAAGCTAAGTTAAAGGAGACACAGGAAGGAACTGACGCTCTTTTAGTGTCACGTTATTGTGTGGCACTTGAGAAAATTTACAAAAATGAATTGTAAATGTTGAAAGTGAAAGACTACTTGCTGTAGGTAGTATTGACACTTTCAGGATGGGCTCCAGATGGGGTGACACTGCTGCTGTGATGGAGCAGGAAGGTGACAAGGGGCCAAGCAAGGAGAGCAGCAGCGTGCTGGGCAGGCTGAGCTGATGTGGGAAAGAACTTTTGTCCAAGGAAGGTGGCTGCAAGGTTCGAATCTTTCTGCTTATATCCCAGATGATCCTGTTGGGAATTTGAAGTCCTTGATGTAAACATGTCAGTTCCTTCTGTTTGTGGCTTCCTTGCTACTCTCATGGTGGACAGGAGGGACTGCTGTAATAACTGCTGTAATAATTATAACGTCTGTAATGACTACACTATGCCTGGTGTTGGGGTGGATATACTTCCAGGGGCTGTTCCACTCAAATTTTGGTAATTTGCCCCAGTGGAGGAATGCAAATTTGACCCAGTATTTTGGAGAAAATCAATTCTGTTTTTATAAAATGTGCTCTGCCTTCGGACTTCCTTCCCAGTATTGCTGTTGACTTCGAGAGAAACATGAGGCATGTTTAAGTGTCTGTTTAAGGCTCCTGCTCCTGAAATGAGGCATTTGTGCTTTTGGATAGACTGGGGGTAATGTCCCGAATCTCTGTGTGCGTGATTTATTTAGTCCTCTTCTGAGTCCTGTGGTAAAACTCCGCTGCCTCCAGTGGAGCATGAGCAGCGTAGATCAGACTGGTTGACAATGTGTGGGTTACCAAATGCTTGTTGTTATTAGAGCAGCTTTGTTCACGTGGGGTCAGCAGATCTTTATTCTTAGTGAAGGGCTACATGGGTCTGGATGAGTGTGGACTGTCAAAAATTGTAGGGAAAATACAGCTGAACTTAATTTTTTGAGTGGTTCATGGCAGCATTTGTTAATAGTTTCTCTGCTCCCAGCAGCAGAAAATGGATAGCTGTAGCGCTTATGAAAATACTTGGCAGATGGCACTTTGATGAAACACAGCCTTTTAACCATGTTTAAAACCTCCTAATGCTTGGCCCACCCTGACCGGGATTGATTCAGTCTTTGGGGCTACTTAGTTTTGTCTTTTGTCCTGTGGCTGTAAAGGGTGTGGGAGTGACCAGAGGGCTACCTAAATGGTCACAAAGTGCTGCTGGGGACCTTTTGCTGCTCCAATACCTGAGCTCAGGTCCATGCCACGGTAGTAGTGAGGTGTTAGGAAGAGATGAGCTTGGAGACTTATATGTATTATTAGTATATGTATTATAACTGGGTTAGAGCAAACAAAGAAGGAGAATGTAATGGAAGGATCCTGTAGAAGAGAGATCCAGCTATTGCAGTAATTATAACTGTTAAAAAAAGAAGGCACTTTCATAGCTATAACTATGTAAGCTAAAAATCTTTAGGAAATGCTAACAGATGCTGTGCTCACCAGGAAAGGGGGGCACAGTGTTGGACAAACCACCACACAAGCTGCTGATGGGGTGGGCCTCACCATCAGCAGCTCCTTGCCAGCAATGTCCACTCACGGGCCATGGCTACATTCTTTTTAATCTGGTCAATAATATAAAGCCACATTTATAAAAAAGCAGCTGTAGGGTTTGTCATTAGAGTACGTCTGACCTGAACATGTACTCTACAATGCGGTGAGTTTTGACTATCCCATATGAAAAATTTATTGTTTTTAAAGCTTCTGTGATATTTCCCTTGGCAGCTTTACTTTTGTGGTTCTGCTAAAAGCCTTAATTATTTTGTATAAAGCAACCTCAAGCCTACCACAGTAAACACATTGAAATAAAAAAAGTCCTTTAGTGTTGCTGCATCCCCTGCTTTTCTTTGTATACAATTCCAATGTGCCTCTTGGAGCAATGCTCATCTCTGCACAGCAGACGGATCCCACTGCATGTGGCTGCTAGGCTCTGTCAATGATTTGCCATTTGCCAGCCAGCATCCAGGCAGAGCTTTTCTGTCTGTTGACTGTGATAAGAAGTCCACCCTGAAGTCTTCCTTCCAGAAGAGAGAAATATCAAAATGATAGGACAAGGGGTAATGGTTTTAAATTGGAAAAGGGGAGGTTTAGATTAGATATTAGGAAGAAATTCTTTCCTGTGAGGGTGGTGAGACACTGGAACTGGTTGCCCAGAGAAGCTGTGGATGCCCCATCCCTGGAAGTTTTCAAGGCCAGGCTGGATGGGGCTTTGAGCAACCTGGTCTGGTGGGAGGTGTCCCTGCCCATGGCAGGGGGGTTGGAACTCGATGATCTTGAAGGTCCCTTCCAACTCTAACGCTTCTGATTCTGTGATAAACTGGCTGCTATGGAAGTGTTGATGTAGATGCATTAAAGCAGTCTTGTAGCTGCAGTGGTTGACAAGAGCCAGAGGTGCAGCTGGGCCTGCCTAACTGGAGACCCTGGTGCTACCAGCCTGACACCATGCCAAGTGGGGCAGATAATTCTCTCCATTGTCTCCTTCCCGTATGAACTGCAGCTTTTCTGCTTTTGGACCTTCTGCTGTAAGACAAATTTCGTCTACATGCCTGGACAGCAAATATCCTACGACTTCTTTAACGAGCAGGGAAGAGAATTGCTAATCATAATCTATGGCAATACCTCCATTCGAGAAAGGCAGTGTGGTGGTGGATTTTTAAAATTTTCTTCTTTGGTCTAGGGGTTAAATATATCAAATATACCAAGTGCCAGCCTGAGGACGGTAGCAGTGGTGGTTTTGTGTGATGTAGTATGGTACAGGTAGATTCAGGTCTAGTCTGCTTTATAGAGCAATGTGTGACCCTGGTAAGTGCCGTAGAAAGAAAGAGAGTCACAGTCTCTAAATCCAAATAAAATAGGCAAAAGGGAAAGGCTGGAAAAGCTAGACAGAAAGAGGTCAGTGACCTAACCCAAGGCCTCAAATTCTATGGAGAGTCACAAAGACATCTACTGAATCTTGTACAAGGGCCCTGTCTGCTGTGCTGCCTGACCTCTCTCCTACCACTACTTTGGTGGTGACTGTTAAAACTATGACAGGCTATTCTATAACAATACCAATTCCACTGTAAGCACTGTGAATACAGTTGTACCTAGCCATAAGATATAGCTAGATAAGACTTTGAGTCAGAAGTAAAAAGACCTCTTAGAATATAAGCTGGAGCACCATTTTTTCCCCCCCATATGCTCATGCTGGAAGGTTGATGTTTTGCTCAGAATAAAGGTATTGTGTGTAGAAATAGCCTTTCCAAATATCACTAAGGGAGTATATTTCATAAGGCACTTGGAGGAAGATTACTTCAAGTAGTTGTGAAAAATATGTGGTTGTCATCTTGAGATGACTCAGGTGCAGTATAACTGTGCAATGGTAGAACTTCTGTTACAGGAAAATTAGAAGCTTCTTCATAGTCTGGAAATTGGCTGGGTTTTTCCTTACCGAGAAAGGTAAAGCTTGGAGATAGAACAAAAATTGGAAGAGTAACGTAATTGATTAGATTTCAGAGTACAGCTCCAGCCCATGTTCTTTAAACTCGGCTTCATTGACTCCTCTTGGTTCATTTCTTTCATCATTGCACTCAGCTGCCTTTCTTCAGAGACTTTGTTGGAGAGATTCCTGAAGATGCATACATACATTGTAGACTACGTATGATTTTCATCTCTGTGTTTTATATGGTGTTTCCATCCATATATTTCCCTGAGCCAGGCTTTGAATTGCACAAGGTAAGGAGGAGACTGAATGCAGTGAAATGGGTAGCAGGGGCTGAGCAGGGAACTTGAAACACTTAGACGAACAGACCAGGGTCTGGTCATTCAACTGAATGGGACACCCACCCTCTGTCATGAGTAAGATTCTTCTTTTAGGTGCTACTTTCTGTAAAAGAGATAAAAGGAAAGAATTTACTTACTGGCATTCAGTAAAATTTGCTTCCCTCGTCTCTGCAAAATTATTAACCTGGTGTCAGCAGCAAAACCAATCAATGCTACTGAATGCTGTTAGCAAAGAAACCGACACTCATCTATTCAACAGATGACAATGGAAAGGCTGCATTCAGGGATCGTGGCTTCTCAGGGCAACTGTATACAAACAACCTCCTCTCAAGAGCTGTGGGACTTTAGAAAAAATACATAGCCACAGTAAAATAGACTCGAGGCAAACTTCCGAAATCCAGATATCTGTATGTTCAGTTCTCCCACACTGTAATTTAAAAATGACTGTAAGCAGAAACCAGCATAATTTTCTTCCCTGTTGTACAGAAAGCAATTTGTCTACTGCTGCTTTTAACTGGACTCATGTAATAGAAGATTGTGCTTTTTTCTTAAGTAGACAGTCTTCCTTTCCTCCGATGCCGAGGGATGGCAAAATGGTACAGAGAGAAATGGGATGGAAGAAAAGGGACTAATTGAGGCCAGCATCCCAAGGGTATTTAAGACTTTTGTAGTTTTAATGGAAAAATCAATGTGTGATTACACTTTGCATTAGAGTACTTAAAAATTACTTCGACATGAAAAGTCTGCAGCTTTAAAAACAACCTAACCCTGCAAGTAATTTAGTCAGATAACCAAACTCACCACTAGTGTAATCCACATAATTCTCTGTATGTGATATGTTGGCCGATATGGTCCCTATGGACACATCTTTGCTTGTGTGCATGAGAAACCCTTGAGGATAATGAGTGTTTTACTGGTGCTTAGTGAAAATTGTGGCTATACTTCTGCCTTTCAGCCAGTGCCTACAAGGAAACTGGTATTTCACCTGGTCTGATATTGAGCTATACATGTTGGTGTGCTCCTTCAGCCTAGCTCATCTTGTGGCGTAGGACGCACAAGTATCTTTCCTCTTCTTTATGCTCTACCATCTGTTTTGGCCAGAGACTGAGTGTACAGCTGAAATTTCTTGATTATTTCTGCCTTATGCTTGCTTCTGCCCAAAGTGTTTAAGCCTCATTAAAGACTGCTACCAGTGTTGGCCTTAAACTTGGTGTTATTAATCTCTTTCTCTCTCTCTTACAAGCTGTAGATAATAAACCCATCAGCCCTTGGTTCTTCCGGCACCCTAAGGTATATGCTAGGAGAATGAAGGAGGGAAGTGCAGACAAGATCCCTCACTGTGGCAGTGGGAACCAAGAAACAGGCAAGGGGCAGCTGCCTTTGGGGAGCCGAGTTCTGGCTGTGTCAGCTTCTGAAAAACACACTCTGTATCATGGCAAACCCTCTCTATGGCATGTTTCTTACAAGTCGAAACCTTGGATACTGTGTCTTTCTTCAAAGAATGGATAAGAAAGCAGAAAGATTTATTTCCATCAAAGTGGAGAAACACAGATATTGCTCCAGGTATGAAATGAACTGAGGGAGATAGTCCTCAGACAGAATGCAGCAGCTGTATATTAAGTAACTCTGTCCCATCAATTTTGATCTGCTGCCCTCATTCTTTGGTCAAGAGGCTATTAAGCATTAATTTTCCAATTTCTCTCTGTTTTCTTGCCTTCTCTTCTGAGCCAGACACCATCTCAAATGTAGATTGTGTTTGCAACTCCCCAGTTTCAGTAGATAGGATTCATTCGTGGCAAGTTCACAGATGATTTATTGAAGTCTTCACCTGTGAAAACTAAATGCATTATCTATTCCTCTGTTGTTTCATATTCCAATTATACTACATTTCACAAAATTAAATCTTTTGTTTTCCTAGCTGATAGTAAGGCCATTATCTTTAAACAATGATTGCTAGCCTGTGAATTGTAATGGAAGAGAGCTTTAATATCTGAGCGTTTATTAGTAATGTGAAGCTTTCAATTTTATCCTACATAACTTTTTGGTTTCCTAAAGGCAATATTTGTGTTAGAAATTGAGAACCAACCAACTGCCAACCATTAGGTTAAAAGTTTGCTTGTTTGTTTGGGTTTTTTTATTACATTATTGCAAATAAGTACCTAAACCTAAAATTTTACTGGAGAGGTAGTACAGTTGCAAAACTAATATGAAGGAATTTTAAAATTATGTTTTTTTAAGATTTTAACTTACATTTGGCACAGTGTGCTGTAGCACTGTTTTTAGCCATTTTTGGAGGGCATTATAAGCATGTTTTTGCTGCTAGATGCCAGCTTTAAATTTAAGTACGAAAGCAGTTATCTTTCTGATCTCTGTTCTAGATGCATGAGTAATATCGAGGTCAAAATATTATGGATTAAATGAGTCTGCCAAGAACATCTTAATCGTATAAATAGTGAATTACAAGGAAAGGTGAAATGGAGAAAGAGGTCTGGTATTATTATGAGCTAATTTTTCCTTGTTGCCCCTGAAGCTGTTTATAGGCCTCAGGTTCTTGCATTTAATTCTCTCTTAAAAGCATTTATTATGTTTGTTCTTATGAATTTTTAAAAGAAGACAGTTACATTGAAAGTGCAGCTTATGGGGTTAGAGTTGAGGATCTCTCAGACAGTAAGCGTATGCTTGTTACAGAAGCATGTAGAGAGAGTTGTGTGAGTACTCAAAAACTACTTGACATACACCTGCAAACAGGTGTAATAATTACCAAGAAGCTAAACTTTACTCACGAGTATAAAGAAACCCAGACACAGAGGTGCATTAGAGAAGATAACATTGCTTAGCTATCTGTCCTTGTCCTCACTTGGTGTAAATGGCTTTCTTTTCTCATGTTTTATTAGGCAGCATCTTCACAGATATCCAAGATGCCGTTTCACTCCAGTCCCTAGCTGAACCCTGTAAAAGAGCTCAGATACAGTCCCTTTCGAAGGCTTGTCTAAATATTTTGTCCCTGTTCGTGTAGAATTTCTGCAAATCCACCTTGCTTTGCTCCTTCGTATAATATTGCCAGTTTGGTTTTTTTGTGGGATGCAATGATTGTCTCATATAGCTAAAGGAGGGGCTGCCTCATGCTCTG
Organism: Thinocorus orbignyianus; assembly: GCA_013400375.1. Classification (NCBI taxonomy): domain Eukaryota; kingdom Metazoa; phylum Chordata; class Aves; order Ciconiiformes; family Thinocoridae; genus Thinocorus; species Thinocorus orbignyianus. The sequence continues at coordinate 1,722,197 of VXBW01006525.1, forward strand.
GTATTTGTTTTAGTGGTACTTCTCCTAGCAAGGTGCTGCTGAAGGTGATTTTGATTTGAAGAAATATTAGAAGACTGTCCTGATTGCCCCTTCCTAGAAAAATCCCTGGAGTTCATTATATGTTTTCCCCTTCTGTTAAATTGCAATAAATACAATTATTCTAGCACTTTTAACATAAAATGGGAAATTTAAGTTGTGGAACTTGTAGGGGCTGAATGTAAAAATGGGCTCCAAAAGAGGTTAAATGTAACCTTGAAAGATAGTGCTGTCAAAAACAAGATACAATTTCCACTTTAGAAAGTTCTGATGCTGCTCAGTGCCAAAAACTCAGCGTGGATAGTACAGGAAAATCCCTCTATGCTTGTTCCTTCTCCCGCAAGGTATCTATGTGGGATCATCACAGAGAGAAATGAATGGGCAGATGAGTCCCAGGTCTGTCCCTGTATGTCTGCTCTTAGTCTGAAACTTTCTGTATATGCCAAAACAGGCAAGGAATCAGAGTCTGCCTTTGGCCGGGCACAGGAACACGAGCTTTTAAGGGTGGTAGAACAAAAAGCTTGATTAGAAAAGAAAAATGCAATTAAAAGGCTCTCCCTCAAATTTTGGTTCTATTTTTTCCTACACTCTTCTGCCCCTCAAACATAAAATTTTCAGAAAAATTTTTTTTTCATGACTGGGTGTGTTTTTTATCTCTGTCTCTGTGTGTATCAAAATGTGTCAAAATTTGATCAGCTCCAGTAATTTGTTGATTTTCTTTCCTTCCTGTGCCTCACATTCTGTTGCTCCAGTAAAGACAACTTTTGAGGTCCTCCATTTTGAAAATAAAACTGAACTTAAATTTGTCCCTATGAGGGCATTACGAATGAAAGTTCTCAGTGACTGAGTCTCTTAGTAATGCTTAAGGATATCTATAGAAGTTCTTGAGAGTTCTATAGCTGAGCCAACAATCAGAATTAAACTTTTAAGATAACTAAAGATTGCAGTACCTCAGCAATAAGGTACACAGAGACTCAAACAGTCTTTATTGTGGATATGGCTTTAACATGTCAGTTTTTTAACCATTAGATTAGATAAGAACTAACATGGTATGGTGAAGGGCAAACAGAAGTCAAAAGCAAACACACCGCTCAAGTATGCCCTTGCCCTTCAGACAGTGAAATTGCTAAAAGCCTTCCCATTTTCTGTCACAAGTGCATTCAACAGATCTTTCTGATCAGATGACAGAAATGCAGGTATAAAATAGGTGGAATGGGTTGTGTCACAGGTGCTCAAAAGATTATATTTAAGTGATTTTTTTGTCTTGAAAATCTGAAATACCGAAATTCTAGTGGTAGTAATGATGACATCAACTCCTGCCAAAATGTGTTGAAAGCATCTATTGATATTTCTAGATGTACACACACCTTTGAAAATCTTGGACAATGATTCTACCAGGGTAGAATATGGCTGGCTCTGAGTTTTCTGTAAGGACACTGGGGCAGTGAGTACCAAAGAGTAAGATATGCAGAGTGACTCCGGGTACAATCAATCTGATCTCGTTGTGCAACGAGTTAAGCTTAGCAGTCATAATGTACATCTTTAAAATCTGCCCAAGGATCCCAGTCTGTTACCTCAAAGAGTTTGAGTTGCCTTTCTTTCAGTTGTAGGGCCAAGGACCTTCCCTCCAGCATGCACAGTCCTCTTCTGATTAGAGACTTCGGTCTGAAATTTATAGTACCCTTGATTAACTGAATTTACAGAGCTTTAAATATATGCGGAGTGTAGATCTGCTAAATTGTTCTATAAAAAAACCCCGGCAATAGAAGAGCAAAAATAGAGAGTTTTTCTGAAACTGCTGTCTGGTGGGTATGAAGGGCCACCCATCACCCCTCAAGTGAAGTAGTCTCTGAGAGAAGCCAGAGCAGATCTGATCTCTGTGCATTTAGAGTTTTGCAAGTGTATACCTCTTCTCTCTTTCATTGCTTCTCTTGTGCCCTTTCTTAAAAGATTTTCCTCGTCTGGAGTACTTGGAGGCAGTTCATTGTTAAAAGTTAATGCCTGGAGAATGAAATTTTCCATTGTCTTGATTCCCCTTCCCTTTTCCTATTCCTGCTCAAATAAATGTCTACTGAATTCTAAACACCTTTTTTGATAGCGACTTGAAATTCAAATGTCTCCTTTCTATTTGTCTTCTGGTCCAAGCCAACATGTAAATGCATTCTGTTCTATTATAAAGAGCATATTGACAATTTAGAAACATTGTCCTGCAGTGCAAACTCTCTGATATTACAAAATATTGCCATGTTCTCTGCATTGACATAAATGACGGCATTGGCACAAGAACTAATAGGTCTATAGGGGCCATGAATGAGTACAAACAGAAATGAGAAAATTTCTAATAATAAGAAGGACATGTTCATGGACAGCTTTCTAAATGGAGAGCTGGACCAAATTAGTTTGGTTTCTGGGTTTGAGAATGTGATCGTTTCTTCAAGACCATGATGTAGTTGCCTATGCTGGGAGTTGGAAGTGTGTCTCTGGTCATAAAGCCCAGATCTCCACTGGGCTGGAAGGAAGAGGTTATGTTTATTGCTCCTTGGTGTGGCACTGCGTGACTCTTTATCCTTCTTTAGGAGAGTGCTGAACTTGCAAAGAAGGTCCAGGAAGTGGACCCAAGCTGATTGTTTTCTTAGCAAATACCTGTTGCCAAAAGGAGAATTTCTGAAAGTTGGTCTGAGACCACACAGCTTGGTGCACATGTGGGTCTCTGCCCATAAGTGAAGGATCCATTTCCTGCGTGTTTTGGTCTCTGAATCAAAAGCAAGATACTCATTGTGCTGCTGCTCCTCTTGCTGCAGCAGATCCACTCTGCCAGCCCACCTTGATACCCTCCTTCACAACCTGACCGGTTGGCCATCAGTTTCCCTGTGCCCAATGACTAGTGTTTAAAAGCCTGTCTCTGAGTCTCTGTCTCAAAGAAGAAATTGCTTAACCTTATCAAATGGAAGTGAAATTTAAAATGGCGTGAAATTTAGTTAATTAAAATGGAAGTGAAATTTAAACAGGCAGGAACTTTGTCTAAATTGACTGTCACAGCTCAAACGCAGTGCTGTAGGACCAAATCATCACCTCTTGGTGGCCTTCAAGGAAACAATGTTAAGTTTGGGGAGTGGAGATATTATTTTGGCCTCCTCCTGGGTGTATGGAGAGCATTGTCATTTTGAAGTTTTATACAATGAAGTTATATTTGATATTTGCATAATTCAAATAGATGAAATCCTCAAATAGGCATAGCAGACTTGATTTCATTAACTTGGGATGCAGCCATTCCCATCTCTCATGCAAATGGCAAATACCTTTCCTGTAAGTATACTTTAAAGATTCATTTCTTTCTCTAATCAAGTGGTGAAATCCTACCCACGGGAACCAGAATTGATTTCTTTTCCCTTCAGACTGAATAGCTTAGGCCTTATTTGGGTTAACTTCTGTCATGAAATGTAAGGTTAACCCTTCTGTGCGCTGCAAATCAGCTAAATGTGTTCCTGTTTGCTGCTCCAACACACTGAAAGTGTACCTGCTGTGGTCGTCCCGCAAATGTAGCTGTCAGCGCTGCTAAGCTCAGGTAAGCTCTGCCAGTTGTCAACAAGGATCTATTTCCACTGGAACCCTGACCTTGAAGGCTAGTTTTTAAATTTCCTCCTGGGCCTTGAACGCTGTAATTGATTATGGTTGTCTTGGGTTTAGTCTTTAACAATCAAGGTGAAGAATTGCTTCCAAATTTGTTAAGATGTCAGGAGGAAGGCAGCTTTCCCACACCCCATGGACCTCAAGGAGCCACAAGGGACTCTTGCAAGGCTTCCACAAAGCACTGATGTTTCTGGCTGGAAATGGAAATTGGACAGAAAAGCTCCTCCACCAGAGCTGGCACCTGTCTTTGCTCTCTAGGGGGGATCTCTTGGGGCATGAGAGAGCTCCACTGTGTTTATGCAATTTAATAGACATCAGTGGAGGACTGAAGATTTCAGATGTTGGTCCAAGTAGTCTTCAGGAATAGTCTCTCATGCTATGTAGTCTGAGCCTGTGGATGGAACTCCTGTCCATAGCAGCATTTAAGTGAATTTTCCCCTGTCCCTACTACTGAATTGTCCGCATACCTTTGTACGCTATTTTCTGGTTCACTTTCTTGGTAATAGAGCTCTGCATTTATTTTCTGACTTTTCACTTCAATTGCCTTATATTAGTTGAAACTGATAGCCTGACCCCTTGGCCACTATGCTTCTCTGAAACATTTCCCAGTGCTTTCATTGAAAGCTGGATGCTCTGCTACATTCTAATGAAGAACTGCTGTAAAGAAAGAAAGAAAAGAAAAAAAAAAAAGAAAAAGAAAAAAAGAAGAAAAAGAAAAAAAGGAAAAAAAAGTCAATAACAATTTAAATTTGGGATGCTTAGCTTTGTTGTCCTCTTTGTCTTAGAATACAAAGCAGTCATTGGGGAAGGTGTTTTTCTCTGCATGGAAAGTAAATTTATGGGCTCAAGAAAAGCCAAGATGTCCTGGGTTTTCCTCTTGTATTAAAGGAAGATTTTACTCTGTAACTGGTACTAATTAGTAAACCCTCTCTTAAGTGTATACACATCGGGGTATGCACATTGGGTAGCAAGCACTGATCTTGCTCTGGTGTTTTGGTTCCTACATCAGGTGTCTGCTGCCTTTCACAAATGAGTTTTAAAGTCCAGCGCTGTGGTTCCTGAACGCTTTTGATCAGTCTGACTTTATTTACTGCTTCATTTAGTTAAACCTTGTGTTGCCTCTTCAAACCTCTGCATTGCCTGCACTGCTGGGGCATGCGAGGCTGAACACCTGATACCTGCTCAAACAAAGGAAGCAGCAGACTGAGATAATACTCTCTCTCTGCTTTTCTGGAGGATCATGTGGCACCAAAAAATGTTGGGTTTTGACACCAGGGAGTGCTGATATGGTCTGTCTGTATATATACGCACAGATGTGTATATGTGTATATATGCATACACATACATAAATCAGTATTGACTGCTCACTAAACCATTTGTTGTATCTCCAGGTACGTTCCTAATGCTAAGCAACTTCCTCACACTTTGGAGTTACAGCAGCTGTTATGGTTTGAGAAAACCAATAACAATTTATTGTCATTCAGACAATAATTCTATTACCAGATGACCCTTCCCCGCCTGGGAAAGTGGAATCGTGGAATGCAAAGAAACACAAAGGTTGATATGTAAATAGATTTAATAGAATAAGACTAAATAATTAATAACAATAAAAAAGAACCAGATCCCAATACTGATATAAGATATACAAGAATTATATATTCAGCCAATTCTATCAGCAGGCAACTGTGCATTCCCAGCAGGGACAGCAAATGTCGGACATTGCGACCGCAAGGGCGTCAGGGGAAAAGCAAGGCTTAAGGGTCAGGCACCAGGGCAAGGAGTTGCCTGGACCACGACCATCAAGGGATTCATTATATTGAATGTGATGTTCATGGTATGAAATAATCTTGTTGGCCAGCTTGGGTCAGATGCCCAGGCCATGTTCCTCCCCGCCCCTGCGCCTGGCAAGGCTCGAAAACACTGAGACGTTGAATCTCACAGAGCCTGGCTGGCCATGAAATAAATATTTTCATGAATTCAGAAGCTAGAGTGTTCTAAAAGTGCAATTTTTCCCAGCATTAGATGAAAAGTTAGTCCTGGGTCTCTCAACCCAGGACAGCAGCCCAGAGGCCTCTCAGTTGGCAAAATGTTGCGTTTAATAAGGAAAGTAGCCCAAAATAATAGAGCCTGAAACAAGCACTTCATCTTTGTGTGTCTGAAAATTTTGGAGGTTTCTTTTCAGTTTTGGGGTGAGGGGTTTTTTTTTATTTATTTAGTTTATTTTAGTCTTTGGGGCAAAAGCCCCAAGAGCCAAGACAGTGAGTCAAACACCATGCTTGTCAGGGTACACTGCGGATCAATGCACTGAATTCAGTAGGAGCTAGAAGCATTTCAGACTTTCGGTGACAAAAATCTTGTTGACTGAACTCTACTTCCAAGTCATTTCAGATCAGGAATAATTGCCATCTTTACATCACCATCGTCTAACTCTTTAGCCCTTGAAGCAACATTGAGAAAGTCACTGTCTCTGAGGGTCAAATCTTCTTTATTTGATTTTCCCACTATTTTAATATATCAATGTTTCTGATAATTTTTGGTCAATATGGTTTTGAAGAGAAAAATCTGAGGTGTGAAAAAGTCTGTTTAAAGAGTAACATCATGCTTTTGATCCAAGGACTGAAGTTCTATAGGAGGAATAGAAACAAAAATCTCATGATAACCCCTCTGCTTTCCTAAAATAGAAAACCTGCCTAGTTAATGAATATAAATGAATGTACATTCACTTCCTTTTTTTGAGGTTACTAAAGCTGATTAACATTAGGTACCACAATTTCTTTAAAGCAGTTGAGTAATTATTATGCTTCCTATCCCATGAACATGCAACTTATTTATTACTGAGGGTTTGTGGTTTTTTTTTTAAAGTATATCCTTGGAATCACATTGGGGACGTATCTTTGTCATCATCAGAGTTTTAAAATAAGTATTTTATTATAAGTAATTCTGGTGTAGAAGCAGAGAAGAAAAATTGGGCAATACTATAGAAATTCAATAAACTGTGATGCACTGTCTTACAGGAAAGGACCTGAAATCCTTAGGAGCAGAATAATGTATCGACAATTTGGGGTTACACAAGTAGAATTCAATATTCAACATAATTAAATTAGAAATTGATAGCTTCAGCAAAATAAAATAGTTTTTCATATAAAATTTAAAATGAGTGAGGCTACATTGCTTTATTGTGACACTGGGTGGATCAAGGTGCTTTGGCTGAGAGTTATTTTCCAGCAGATCATCATAAAGTGACTTGTATGTGTTGGCCTCTCCTGTTATGTTAGTCTAATGAGAATTTATTTTCTGCTTGCTCATAGAGGCTGCCACGGCTTCTGCCGTGTTGTTAGTTATACCAAGCAGGTTAAGTTACTCTGTCTAGGTCTGTGTTTGCTAAAATTACACCTTCCCTTCTCTCCAATCATCCATCCTCAGGCAGAGAAAGTGAGCAGATACTGGCTGCAGTGGGAGGTAGCCAGGAGCTGTACGGGTGTGGAGATTTTTCAGGCTCGTTCTTTGTTGTCCCTTCTGTTGACTTTAGTAAGCTGGCTGCTAAACAGAAAGCCCTTTAACCTGGTTAAAAGTTGTTCTCTACTTTTGCATAGCTTGACATATTATTGAAGTCTTATTTGGGCTGGGAGCGCTTTAATACCTCATGCTTGGCAATTGTCTGTAAGGGCATGTAAAATTGTGTGTAAAGGAAAAGAACACTGAGATTCTTAAACACAACATTATTATTTAAATGTAGTAACACTGTTTTATATTAGCTATCACATCAGTGTGAAAATTGCATTTCAGGATTAATGACTAAATCACAGGCACCTCTAGCACAAAAGAAATGAAACTGTTGACGTGAGCACCGTAACAGACCAAGGAGTTTCAGTATGAGTACTGCCTTCCCACAGGAACACATGCATAGCTCTCATTAGTATTTGCAAGTTCTGTGTATGTACCCATAATGGCGCACACACAACTTAAAAGCCGGGAGAAAATCAAAAAGAATCTGCTCTGGAAGTTTCCCTGCCAAAGCACTTGAACCTCATCTACGGAGTGTTATGGAACAGTTATGCAGCTGGTGAACTTTATGGCAAAGTTACATTTCATCCTCAGACCAGTTGTAAAAAGACAAGTTAAAATATATCTCCTCCATTCTGCAGGTGTGCAGACAATTCATGAATAAAATGTAATTCTGCATGCAACCTATTATGGCCATAATAACAAGTTAAAAAAAATCTGAGCAGCTGGATGTTGCTCATTTAAAATCACCAACTTCTGAAAAAAAATGATATCCAGTTGACTGTCCTGGCTTAACAGAAGCATTATTGATTTATAGAAATGTAGGTACTTCGGTGAAGTATCTTGTAAATTATCTGTAACATGGTAGTATTTTGGAGCCCAATCTGGGACCGAGGGCCCATTGTTTTATGCACTGTACAGACAACAAGAAAGAATCTCTATGTCAAACACGCACAATTTACCTATTTAGAACCAGAAAGAATGGTAAAGATGAAATTCAACTTATAAAGTTGGTGTTCTCCAGTTTCTATTAATGCAGTTGTTGCATATTATGTGCATGTGTTAAATATTTTGAAACTAGATAAGAAATTTTTATTTACTGAAGAAAAGTGGCCCGGCCACTTCTGAGAACTACAGGCTATGTGACAACTGTGTAGCACATTTTAGATAATTCAGTTTTGCATTTCCTGAAAATGCACATTGTAAAAATAATTATTTTTTATTGAAGAGTTCACCATTACCAGGAGCTCCAACATGTGCTGCATTTTTTAAGGTATTCATCATGGGTTAGCAGATTAAAATGAACTGCAGTCAGCTGTCAAGGGGAGATGGATTTGAGTAGCAAGAAATGCTGCTAGTGGACTTCCATTGTCAGCCACCTCTGATGCTGCTGGTGGAAGACGAAGAGGATTATTTGCACCAGCTTTTAACTGCATAGAGGGAAAACAACTTCTGTGTATTTGCAGATTAGGCTAGACATAGGCTTTGCTTCTCTGAAGAAAATTCCTCAATATAACTTGCATTGAGGCTCTGAAATGTAGCCTGTTTGTATTCCTCCCTTGGCAGTGTTAGAACACCTCATCTCTCCCTGATCTGCCTTTGAACAGTCTTCATTGGTTTATCTCTTTTAGATAAGGGACTTCTCTGCTTTAAGAACTTCCTCTCTTTCTCTCTCATTTGAGCATGGAGATGTTGGGAGTTACTTTATTTTTCCAGCTTGAGCCTGTGCAATAGTCCAACTATTTGCTTTTTTTCTCTGGTTTATCATCAATAGGGCAGTCGTATTTCCAAATGGACTGACTACAGCTCTCCTGGGTGAGTCTGTTTTATCTGATTGTGTCTTGGAGTGACACAGGGGCAGCATGTAGACTTGTTTATTCATAATCGGGCACATTCAGACACACTGGTGCAATAGATGTCTGAGCTCTGTGCATTTAGGATGGCAGGCTTCCCGTGACATGTAGAGTATAGGCTTATAATTTCTAATAAATCTGCAGCTTCATGTTCAAAAGAATTATATGGAGTGTAGAAAAATTGAGAGAGCAATGAAATTGTACAGTTTAATTCAGGCACACATCACTCCACAGGAATAACCATTTGTGTGAGCGATGTGGGTGTCACTTTAATGCTTGTTGCACAAACAAATATTTTGGACTTTTGAAAAGGCCAGAATCTGATGCTAATAGTCCAGGTTTTCTGAGACCCTGTTATCAAGATGTGAAGAAATGAGGCTGAAAGCTCTCCTTCCTTTCCCCTTCTTCCTTTACATCTTCCACCCATATGCCAGTTCTAGGTCAATCAACAATGAACAAATGTGCAAGGTCTCTAAATGGGATAAATGCATGCAGTTTACTACTGGCACTTGATTTGAGACCAAGCATGGGTAATTAATAACTTTTTGGAGACTGATCTTCCTTTTTGCCCTAGCTGCAATCTCTTTCTCCTCAGCTGGCTGAACAGCAGTCTGTGAGTATGTACCTGTGGATAATACAGGAAATTGCTTTGAAGTCTTCTCTCCCTGAGTATCTTCCCTGACTTTAATTTGGCAGTTTCTGTGTGGAAAATATGATTATATAAGCTGTGATTTGACAGAGGGTGTTCTCCCCTTGAATGCCCATAAGACCAAAAGTGATTGTGAAGTGTCCACCGCTTTATGCTTCAAAGACAACTTCCTCTTTGCAGCTCATAAAATCCTATAAGCCAGCGATGGCTCATGTTCATGGAATCTATGACTCCCTCTTGTATCCTAGCCATAATAATAAAACATAAAATGGCTCTTGTGCTCTTCCTCAAGCAGCCAGGATGGTTGCCTGAAAGCAAGCGCCAAACCTGTTGACCAGCAGTAGATGCATAGTCTGGTTAAGAAAGAGGTAATATTGTCTGCTCTCTTGTTTCGAAGCCAGGCCTAATACGACTTTTTATTTCTCTGGCTGGAGAGAAAGGTGGCAGCTTCATAAAGCTGTATTGCTTGTTAAGTGTTACAGATGAAGATAATCTGAAACACAAGAACTATCAATAAAAGAAAGCACTGGACAGAAGATTTTTCTGTATGGGAAACTGCCCGTCCACAACATACTAAAAGTTTTATGCCTTTCATAAGTCAGGACTCTGACTTTACCCAAAGCTTTTACAACTTCCACTTTTTATCCTACTGACCAACTGCCTGTTCATTTTTTTGGAGAACCAGTTAATGGTTTTCTTTTTAGAACACCTTTTCCCTGCCCCAGCACCATACACCAGAGTATATGCATATACTTTCCTTGCAGTCTGGCTGGGGTTATTTATTATTTAACTTACTTGCAATTGGGGTTCTAAAACTGAAGCTAGTTTTACCCCTTCACAGTCAGGGAGCAAACAGCAATTTTCTCAGTACTCAGTAGTAACAAACTCTCTCTCTCATTCTCCCCTTCTTCCCCCAACTCAAAAGTAAATAGGATTTAATTTCATTCCCATAGCCTCTACCTTAAGTTGTTCTGTCTCAATGGCACCATCACTGTGGTTGTATTTAACAAGTTTTGTTCTCTACACCCTTTGAAATAAACATGTTTACTAGCAATAACTTTGCTAAATTTGCAACCCTTGCTCTAAGGGACTGTGCCCTCAGGTCCTCTGTTTTTGCTATAGAAGGATTGGACAGAATTTCAAATGGTGTAGCTGGAAGAAGAATAACTTTCTGAGTATCTTTTTCTTTTCTTTTAAAAAGCAGCAGAAATTATTTCAGTGACACACACAAAGATTTGTGTTGCAGATAGCTGGAAAGAGGGTTTCCTTCCATTTGTATTCATGACAGCTTCTACATATCCAACTATCAAAACCTATTATGAAGAGCTGTATTGTAGCGCAGATAGATTTTTATGCTTGTCATAATACAGATCTATAGGTAAATTTGTCGATGATACACCCACTGTCATGTTGCCACATTTCTTATAGGAAATATTCTTAATAAGAACTACCAAGTTAAATATCGTTACTGTGTAAGTCTGAGTTTATATGATTGCTCGGTTTTAAGAAGAATGTTTTAAGTTATAGGGTTTTTTCTGTTTGAAGCAAATTTACGAACACAACATTGAAACCAGAAGTAATTTACTGGGCTAGTTACTTTGTACATCCTGTTTTTTAATAAGTTGTGCACGGTCCAGCAAGCTGCTTTCTATGACTTCCAGTGCTAGCTTTTTCCTTCTCATTTATACATGAGTTTTCCAGCCCATATTAGCAGCTTATTCTGATGGTTGATGAAAAATCAACCCTCCTTGATTCCTATTTTGAAGCTAGGGTTTGTTTGAGTTCTAGGGCTGTTTTTAATACCTAGCAAAGTAAAATCCTCTGTGTGCTTTTTTTAAAGAAAATCTCCCACGTGAAAGGAGGAACTTCCTTCATTTCTTCAGTGTTTTAGTTCTCGTCCCGTCCTTCCTCCCGTGTTTCTTTATGGGAGAAGAAATGTCATTAGCTGTTGTTAGCTGAAATGGGGGTGAGGGTGGGGTGACCACAAGAAGGGAGCATGAGGGAAAGGGGAATGGGGACAAAAGGGTCACCCATTTGTTTCAGAACTGAAGCTCAGGGGTTATATCTCATCCAACTGGAGATATTTAGAACAACACTTCTGTTGTTTAATTTTTTTTTTCTCACAAAGATTTAAATAAAAGGTCTTGGTCTCTTTAGCTCAGCATTTAGGAATATGAAGCCACTAATACATGAAGAAGATAAAGTCAAAAGGCATTGTCATGGTGATTTGATCCGATCTATAAAACTAACAGTTGAGGAGTCCCCTGTTTCTCCCAACCCACAAATAGCAAACCCATGTGGGGCAAGGGAGAGGAAAGAACTGAGGACACAGCCTGGTTGTGTCACATCCATGGTGGCACTCCCTAACGCCCACACTAACCTCATTTCTTGCATCCACATGCCCAGAGGTGTACACTTGTACAATACCAGAAATAACTGCTGTTATCCTCAAGCTCTGACTAATTTCCTTTCCAAACATAAAAACGACGTCAGCCTTTGACTGAACGACAAACTTTTGATGCCAAGAGGAAAAAGAAAGCAAGAGTTAAAAGTTGCCCCTCCCCAAGGAAAATTCCATGAGAGTGCTGGGAGTGCCTGGTCACAGGTTACCTGGGGAGGTGACAGAGCCCAGCCACAGCAGGAAACCTTGCTATGTGTAGATGGCATGGCTCAGCCTGGCACAGAACAGTTACTGCATGGTGACTTGTCCCGTGGGTGGTTGGGGAGCCACCCAAAACATGTCTCTGTGTGAGGTGTGACAATAAGGACAACTAGTACTCCCCTCACACAGTGCTCTCCTGGAGTCAGGAGCTGAATGATGTGACCTTTCTCTGCAGTGAATTGCAGGGCCTGGTTTTCAAATCAACGTGTGTTTGTCAACTTGAAACCAAAGCTGATGTACGGGCATGGCACATTGCACGTATTAATGGATAATTGAGGTACCTATGTAATATGGTTTGGTAGTGCTGAGTTGGATCTGCCCACAACTATAAGCTTTCTGTGAGATTTCTGCTAGATCCCTGCATCTGTTTCTGGGTTCATTTGCCTCCAAATCACTTCCTGTCTCTGCGGGTTCTGTCACAGCTTCTGTTCTGGGTTGTGACCACATGCAAAAATCTGCAAGTTACCTAATTTCTGAGACACTATGCATGACACTTCCTGCTGAAGGACATGTGCTCTGAAGAAAAAGGTATGAATCTAGTCAGAGGAGCCTTTCTGACTCCATTGTACTGAGATTCTTAGGAGTTTTTTTTCCCCAAATTGCCCTGCAGGTTAAAGGACTACTCCATGTTCCCTATCATCTAGCCCCAAGTACAGTCCACACTGTGGCAGCAGCATTCAAGTTTCTGAAGGATAACAGTGAACCCAAGTTAGGTCTGCATCTGCAAGGGAGACAAAATAAAAAGAGCACACTAGTTTAATTACTCCCCATTCATATTTAGTTCAGTTGTATTGCACTAAGAAAAATAAATGCTGCTGGGGTGTTATGAAACAAGTAGTAAGACAATGGAAAAAAGTTAATACCCCTTATATCTGTGAAAGAATTTCTTCAGAGTAGTCTTGAAAGGGTTTTCTGAATTGTATTTTGAATCAAGAGTATCTTTCCCCTTTGGAGATATAATAAAATCCTGTCACAGTCCAAAATGGTTATTTACAGTTTAGAAATCATGCAGCTCAAAGAAATCACCCTGGTCCTGAGCCAGCCACAGGGCGCAGATCCAGATGCTGTGAGAATACTCCTCCTTTGGGAAGAGGGAGTGATAGGTACATTTTCTCACCCAGCAGTTTTGATTGCGCCCAGTGCTTCCTAGCAGGCACATCTAAATTCATCCTCGGGCCTTTCACAGTAACCATTTGAAACATTTCACAAGTATCTCAGACACTCAAATGTGTCACAAGTATCTTGCTTTGTTATGTTCAAGACGGGGGACTTTTTCCTCTTCCACTGTGACAGCAAAGTTAGAACATCAAATTTGGCATAAACTCATCAGCTTAACTTCCCAGCACCCATCAGCCAGAACTGTACTTGCCCCTTAGCTACAGGATCTAAGACTCGGGCTCTGATCCCAGGTCCTCTGTGATCCCGCTGAGTGACCTTGTTCAAGCTGCACAGTCTCCACGTGCCTCGGACACTTCTTCACCGTAGGGATAATCGTTTCTGACTCCTTTGTAAGTGTGCTTTATTTGCTATAGTGAGTCCAATTATCCTGGCTTTTGCCACTGCATGAATTACCAACTACCAGCACCCGTGGGCAAGGTGAGCTTGAGCTCATGTGTGGGCATTAACACAGATTTCCTCACTTCTCTTGTTTTGAAGTTCTTCCCTTGGGGTAGGGAGTTTGGAGATATTTTTTTTTTCTGCGTGTTAGTCTCTCAGCTGTGCAACTCCCATTAAAAGTCAACCTCCCTGTGCAACTTGATTGAAAAAAAAAATCCTTTTTAATGTGAGATTAGTTTAGGCTTTTGTACTTGGTTTCCTTGGGACTCTAATGGCAGTCTGAAAAAGAAAATCACCCCTGAGAACGTCTAGCACTTTGGGTTTCACATAAATGTAATCCAATTACCTCAGTCTAGGCCATGCAGAACTATTTGGTCTGAGGTATACATCAATCTAGGAGAAGTACAATATACTGAACTGAAAAGGAGGCAGATTGGGCATAGTTCTTAATAGCATAACACAATGCAATTGCCAAAGGAAAGGCATATGCTTCTGTCCTGCATTACTCAGTGCCTGAACTGAGTAATTTGAGGGGGGAGAGGGAGTGGAGTCCTTGCAAGGAGGGATCCTAGAGGTATCTTCCCTGGAGGCCAGTTTTGTAAAGGCATACCATCTGGTGCATTCAAAATGCAGAAAGATTTGTTCTTCAGAAGTCTGAGCCAGGGATAAAAGTCCATCCCTGCCAGGGATGGCTTAGCAGTATCCAGAGAGAAGGATGAGTTTTATCACAAACAGCGAAATTCTCCTTTCCTCCGCCCTTAACCTCTAATTCAAACATCAAATAGACGGATCTTACTATAGCTGCTGGTTTCTGTAATGAAAGTTTCTGATGTCCTTGCTTACTACGAACTGAGCAATGAACTGTTTCATTAGTATTTCTGCTTTGCTTCCAGGCACCTTCATTTTACACAAAGGTCAAAAAGGGGTTAAACACAAATGCTGACTTTATCCCAAGGAAAACCTGGACTGGGACTCAAACTGTCTGCTCCCCCCTCACATGCTTTGAGCAGCACTCAGACAGCTACTGTGGTGCAGAAGCTTATGGATGCTCTCAGTATCAGCCTCAACATTGGAATCTCTCAGGCCTGAGCTATAATGATTGAGTCTCTTTACAGAATTGAGCATTTTTGCCCCCTGCCTTGAAGGGTAGATTTCAAGCTGACTTTTAGAAATGTGGCTGGACATATAGGTTGCCTTGGGGACACTGCTGGCTCTCAGTGCATCACTGTCACAACTGAAGTTCTTTGCTGGAGGCCTGCAGGAGGCAGCTGCTGGCTCATACTTTTTCCACGCACGAACTATTTGGGGCTTACAGTGTGCTTAATGCTGCTATTGGATGGATTCAGGCTTTTCCCAAGCTGACCAACAGAATGTGCTGTCTTATGTAGAAGCTGAGAGTTTACCACAAAAGATGGTGTAATCACTGGTTAAAAAGACATTATTGCATCGTGCTTGAATACTAAAGAATGTGATCACAGACCTATGGCTCCTGGAGTAGCTCATGGCTGCAGGGTGAGTTTCCCTCTGGAAACTTTGTCTGAGAGCTATAAGACAGGAATATTGAAATAGAGAGAAATCATGCTAATCTTTAGCTATTAGTGCTGTGTATGTCTGTGCCTGCACAAAAAGCAGCCAGACAAGCTCTGTGAGCTGCACCTGCTTTAGCTGAGTGGCACATAGTGCTCCTGTGGCTCCCAAGCTCTCAGGTATGCTGCATGCACAGTAAAGTCATCCCCATGGACTGCTGTCCCATAGCTGGTGTCCTGGCAGCCCTGCTCCTCACTGCTCATGTCTGCAGAGCTTCAATCTTGTCTTTATTTTATTAACTTTAACTTCAACTTCTCTTTATCATGCAGTGAATTGATATGCTAGTGAGATCTGAGTGCTGTCGAACCTCTTTCAGATGAAGCTTTTTGGTCTAAACAGATATAAAAAAAAAGCTAACCTTTTTTTTTCTCTATTTTTTATTTTTATTTTCTTTAAAAACATATCTTACAGTGGCTTTTCTCATACTGGGAAAAAAAAACCCCACCCTGTCTGCCAAGTAGAAGAAACCTGTGCAACCTCATCTTCCACAGGTACTTCTGCAAGTGAGAAAACCGTAGAAAACAACTTCTGGTCTATTCCTTCTCATTTCTTCTGCTTTTCCTCCAGATTTGTTGGTAGACATTCCTATGTCTTTGAAGCTTGATAGCTTTAATCTCTTTCCTGACTTCCTTCAATTTGGGCACCTAATGTGTAATATCATGGACCTCAGAGCATAGTAACTCACTGAAAAGTTATTGGACATCTTCCTTATGCCCTGTAGCTAATGGATACTTCAGCCTTGAGGAAGTGAGCTGGGTCCTGGTGTGGTGATACTTTGCTTTGTGTTCCCTTTATTTGTTCCTTATTGATCTCTGAAATCAATTTGCTGCGATATTATTGAGTTCTAACAACTGCCAGGTGAACTCTGGGTTTTGTCACTATTTTTGTGATGCTTGCTTGGTTAAGCACTTACCTGGGTATAACTACACCTTTTAACATTGTCTACAGCTTCTGTCCTGCCCATCTTATTTTGGTTAACTGGAGAAGAAGAGACAGCACAAGAGTAAAATCTGTTTGCCTATTATGATAACTTATGTGATCAGGCAAATTAATGCAAAATGAATGTCTTATGGAGGAGCAGGTATAAAAGAGCCCTTGCGTTGCCCTTTGTGTGGCTATGGTAAGGCTGACTATTATGAATAAATCAGTATTTAAACTGAGCGGTTTTCCTGGTAAATCTTCCTTTCCTACATTCTCTGTCTGTCCTTTATATTGCTTGGAGGATCTTCGTAGACTTGACAGAGCTTGAGAACTTATTCAAATGTAACTTATATGGTAGGGTTAAACACTGCTCTTTGCTTTCCCCATGCATAGGTTCCCCTTCACACCTACCTCAGCTGATAGAGCACTGTGTCAGTGAGGCCAGAGGAGCACAGTCACTATCGGACTTGGGAGAATGTATTAAATCCCTCTGAAAACCCATTAAAGGTCAAGTTAGAAGCAGTGTTATTCTTCACCTGCCTGTTCCTTTTAAGCTCTTTTCTAACCATCCATGTTGTAAATATCTCTGACCCAGAAGAGCATTTCAGGTGGAAGCCAGAGCAAAACAAAAAATGTGGCTTAATTTAAAAGTCTTCCTGGGTAAAAATGTGTTGAACATTACAGCAAAATGCCAAAGCATCATTAAGTGCTGTAAATATCCTATTAATAAAACACAGTTATTTAGAGTGGTTAGCCCTAATTTGCAACACTGTGTGAAGGACCTGTGATTGAAAACCTTTCTTTCCCCCGCTGTCATCTTGAGTAAGGAGGAGCTAGAATAAATTACCCTGAACTCCCCACTTCAAAAGTCAGTACTGCTGCTCTTCACCTTCCCTTTGTGGCACCCTTTTCTCCTTAGAACTAAGAAACCCACCAGAGGCTCATTGAGGGCTCAGCTAAAAGGGTAAGTTGCTCTTTGCTCTTTATGTGCCTGGGCTCCATTTGTGCGATACGGGGCCTTAAGTCATTTCAGCTGTGAGGGTCAAATCTCTGTCTCCAGGGGTATAACACTTCCACAAGTCACTGAACTGTTGTTGGCGATGAGCAGGAAAGGTGTATGGTGTTGATGTGAGTAAATGCCAAGGCTGTAGTGATACAACTTTTCTTCTGTCTCGTTTCTCCCTGGAAATGATCAAGACAGGCAGGACATTTCAGATGTCTGTAATTGAAGGCATTAAGGTTTTATTCAGCTCTGCTTAAATTGGTGGTCTCAAGCATGTAGTCCACTGCAATTACATATTGCTCCATGATTGATTTTATGGTTCTGCTCACATAAACTTCTGCTGGAGCTTTTTCAGGCATAAGTAAATCTGAAATGTACAGATCATTAGAGGAAGTATTGAACCATTTACTTGTAGAATAGACATAGATTAACTGGGAATGGATCAGTGCGCTTTTATCACATAGCATCAATAGTAACACTGAAAATTTCTTTGGGATAAAGAAAAAATTATTTGCAGTTACAAGGAGATGAGAGCATGGCAGGAGATGCATGGCAGCCTGCATCCTCTAAATGGAAGTAAATATTCGTAAACAGGCTTCAGTCCTAGTTTAAGTGAAATTTCAGGAGTAAAAAAAAAAACCAAAACCGAAAACACTGAGGGGGTACAGAGAGAAAAGAGACTGGCACTGAGGTATCCTTTTTACCCTCACCTGCCCAGGTGCTGGTAATTCACTTTCCATCACCGAGCCTCTACCTGCCAGCGTAGTGTGGGGAAGTGTTGCTCTCCTCTCCTTCCTCCACGCTGCAATGGCAGCAGGGATCGATTCAAGGGGGAGAGTCCTATGGCCCAAGTTTATTGAGCAGGTCAGACTAGGAGACTATAGTGGTTGATTCTGCCTTTCTAATCTAATAACCTGCTTTTATCCAGTTACCCTCTGGACTCTAATTTGAGCTACTATTCGATCAGAGCACAAACAAATGATAGAAACCCTCAATGACAGCATGCCAGAGGAAATGCTACAAAAACAGAATTAATTGAAAATATATATTCCAAGAGTGAGATGTGGACTCTTTTTCTAACAGACTTAGACTTGGATATTATTACTGAAATTCTGGCAAATTCACACATCAATGTAAATTGTCTTGCTGCATCTGTCAACAGGCACCTAAAGCAGTAATAAAGGCAGAATAGCTCCTCATAAATATCCAATATCCTAATTATCAGAGCTTGACTTAACCAATGGCAGGGTAATAAAAAATGAGATTTTTTTTGATCTTTTGCCATGAAAAATGCATACTTTATTCTTTGACGACTGACTGCAGTGTCACAAGTTCTGTGGCAAATAGAGCATGAAGCATATTGTCAAAAATATGGTTAGGGAATATGAAGCCACTAAATATTTTATCTTCCTGGCAATGTACTAGGAGAAAAGTATAAACCTTAAATCTATCAGGTTCCTCCTCCCACCTCCCAAACTGTTTTAATAATATAGAAATTCAAGTTCCTGAGAGAAAAGCAACACATCCATTTTCCAGTGCGCTTTGATATAGTGAGTATCATGAATTATGTAGTGTTTGCGTTGGGGTTTAAGATGTCATCAGTGTATATCTCCAAGAATTGTTTAGCAGTCGCATGTTATGAATGTCCATTTTTTTCCTTTATACTGATCAATCAAGACGTGCTGGTTGGATGCAAAGCTCTTCTGACTGGGTGTCCCAGGGGCGGTGGGAGATAGGGGGGACAGGAGGGACCCCAGGTGGAAGGGTCTGGTGGTAACATCTACTGTCAGAAAGTGTTGTCCCCCATGGCAGGGTGAGGCCTCTGCGTGCTGTTGTTTTCAAACAGCTGCTGCCAGGTGCTTTGTCACTTAATCTCCTTTCTGAAAACCCAGGAGGATGTCCTGCTTGCATAGCTGTGGCACAGTCAGCCCTAGCCCAGTGGGATGGATGCCCCAGCTCTGCAGCACAGTGGCCTGCAGGTCAGGCAACCCTAGGGTATGACACTGGCTTGTGATGCTCCTCCTGGGTATTTTGCATGGTGCTTGCCTGTGGCTGAGTGGAATTTCAGGCAGGAGATAAACTCTATGACAAAGAACAAACCATGTTCTTTTCTGTAACTTGCATCTCTCAAAGACTAAATGTAGCTAAATGAGCATTTGCCGTCCTCATTACTCTTATGAAAATCAAAGCTCTACATTGTATTAGTCCTGTTGGCTTTGTGGCACAGTGCAAGACTTTACTCTTAAGAGACCCTGTCTTTGATCACCAGCATGGCCTTTGACTTTTCATGAGGAGAAGACAATTTGCTCTGCCTCTTTCCTCATTACTAACTCTGTCTTACTGACACCTGATTTTCTCATTAATGAGTATTTATCTCCAGGTGCTTTTAGGGAGAGAGTAGGAACCGTGACACTGGTGGAAGCAGTTATCCCCTGGATGTCAAAGATTACACCAGCAATACAGCTGGATTAATAGAGTTGTACTTGAAGAGGGATGGATGGAGTAACAGGATGTATCCCATTTTTAACCTCCTGTGAGGGAAATTGTTGTGGTTGGTAACACATGGCTTAGTGAATTGGTGAAAATAAGTCTATAATGAGCACCTGGATATATACTGTAGTTCACAATTTATTAAAACAAAGCGTCTTTCTACAGTGTAGTTGGGAGGTATTACCTTCATGATAAGGATATGTAGGGCTCTTGACTGACATTCACCTGACCCTTGTGAAAAAAGATGTGCTGACGAGAAAGTGTCTGGCTCATAAAATAGTTTTCTGCTGTTCATTACTATGTAAAGTAAAGGGTTTTCTGTTATGCCAGTGATGTGGGAACAAATGGTTTCAGGGTGAGAAGTCAATTCCTGCTTTATAAGTAGGAATCTCCAGACTTAAATGCTGCCTTTTCCTTCCTTGGATTCCTTGAAAGAGTCAAATGCAGGTTTCTCAGATTTGCCCCACACATGGCTGTGGTCACAGCCTCTATCAAGGTGATGGAGGGGAGAACTTGCCTTCTCCTGGGCTGGACGTGTGGGGCTCACATCACCCTTTCAGTCTCAGTGAAAACTGGTGTTTGCTCAAAGTGTCAAAATACTGTACATCAAACTATTTCTTGAGGAAACCTGGAAACAGGAATATGTTACATTCAGATCTTGTTGGTGAACTCTGCTCTTCTGGTATAGGGATTTAAGTGCTTTGTATGACGGTGCTGCCATAAAAATACTGCGTTCAGTACACTCCACATGGTTTGAAATAAAAAGGACTTTGAGCATATAGTAATGTTTTGACAGCAGTGCGTTTTTGGGAGGCTTTATAAGAGGGACTGTTGCTTTTTTGATGACAAAAGCTTACAAATGAATGTGCATAAAGCAGAGGAGTCCAATTTTTCACAACTTGGGGGGAAAAAGCTCCTTTTAGTAACACATCGCTCATGCTCCAAGTGTGTTCACCTCTCTGTTTTAAAGCATGAGAATGCGTAATAGCCAGAACAGCTCTGAGAGTACCTCCTTTAGAGAGGATATTCTATCATCTTGTCTCTGGCTTTATACTCTCTGTTGAACAAATCTGCCAACATGACACTGGGTACTGATGAGCAATTTGTATGGTTATAAAAATATTGGCAGAACTCCATTGTTTTGCTATTTAATTCTTAATTTACATTTTTAATGTGCTGTGTCCTCATTCATATTACAGGTTTTACTCTTCTGTGTACATCTATAATAGAATGATATTTTTTTTCTAAAAAAATAATTATGAATACTAAAGAGCTGTTACAATTGCACTGTGTTTGAATTAAGTTCTGCGTCTGTCTTTTAAGATATGCTTCCTTAGGAAGGGGAGCACATTTGCAAAGGACAGGGGGAAATAGAGTAGGTGTGTGGTATAGAATAGATGTGTTTTTAAGTGTTCTGCCTGAGCTAGAGATTGCCTTCTGGTAATCAGACTGGCAAAAAATGTGATGAATGATGGGGACTGGAGACCCAACCTCTAAACAGCCTGTCTCAATGTATTTATTAGTCTTTCCTCTCTCCCTCCTCCTCCACCCCCATTTTTTGATGAGAAGAATGACATGTTTTTTGTCAACCCAAGGAAATAAGGGCTTAGCAACAATACCTTCACTCTCTGTATCAACTCTGCGTTTTAAAATTGCTGTGTCCAGTAAAACTATTTTACTGGACTATGATTTGCGCTAGAACTAAACTGCTGGTAATTGGTTTGGTTTCCACCTCCAGAACAACTCACCCACAGAAAGCATCCTAATATGAGTGTATTTTTTTGGTGCTGTATCCACACAACTCTTGAGCTGCTCAGGGAGGCAGAGAAATACCACCTCCACTGGCTGAAGCATGGGAGCAGTCGGAGTGAGCTGCAGACAACCACATCCTTCCTGCCCTGTGTGGGGATCTGGGAGTGAGCAGCCCTACTGGGGGCTCCCTGCATCCATGAGCAGCAACAGGTACCACCTCCTGCATGGAGAAACCAGAGGTGGAAGCTGCCATAGAGGGAACTGTCTGTGAGCATTTTATTCCATTAAATAAACCATCATTCCCAGTGATTAATGACTTATGGAATAGCAAAACAGTGAAAACACTCACAGTAGGTTTGAAAGTATAGTTTAAGGGCTTTGAACCCTGAGAAACAACAGCAAGCAACTTTATGGCTTATAAACTTGCTGCTGTGAGAAACTAGTGCAACACACAAGAAGAGAAAATGGATGTGTTCCCGAGAGCACTGTAGGCACAGGGCACCTCAGTGCTACCGTGCCAGTGCTGTGGTTCCTGTGTCATAGAATCGTAGAATCATCCAGGCCAGAAGGGACCTCCAAAGGTCATCTAGTCCGCCCTCCCCACAGTCGCAGGGACACTCCCAACTAGCCCAGGTTGCCCAGGGCCTCATTGAGCCTCACCTTGAGTATCTCCAGGGAAGGGGCCTCAACCACCTCCCTGGGCAACCTGTTCCAGTGTTCCACCACCCTCAGAGTAAAGAAGGTTTTCCTAATATCCAATCTAAATCTGCTCTTCTCCAACTTAAAGCCATTGCTCCTCGTTCTGTCACTGCAGGCCTTTGTAAACAGACTCTCCCCAGCCTTCCTGTAGGTGCCCTTCCGGTACTGGAAGGTCTTGGAAACGCACTGGGAAAGACTGCTTATTTACAGTGCTTTGCTCCAGCAGAGAGCTTTGAAGTTGCCATGAAACCTGGCAGATTTAGGGCCCCTTTCACTAGCGCACACTTTCCCTCAGCGAGGACCATGTGTGTGCCCATGCTGAGGGCAAGCAGCAGCCCATGAGGTGCAGCAAAAGCAGGTTTTGCTGTGTAGTCACAGGGGGACTTGCAGGAAGACTTGGAAAGAGTAGGCATTAGACTGGAAGCAATGTTTCCATTGGGTCGTGGTAGAGATAAAAGGGCTACGGGGAGTGAGAACCAAGTTGTTCAATGGAAGAAACCGGATATTGATTTGATTTGGGACACACAGTGAACACCTCTTTGGGAGGTGCTGCTGGGAGAGCTTTACTGAAGTTTAAAGCATGGATTTTGTTGGGGGGAACCCAAAAAATACAAAAATACTTTCAGTGAGGCTCCCCATTGTGCTGTGGAGGATCTGGAGGCCCAGAGGGCGCAGGCAGAAGAGGGAAGGGTGAGCAGAGGGAGATCATTAGGAGAGAGCCCACAGCCTTGCTCAATCTGGCTCAGCTCTCACTGAATCCCAGCATGATTTGTTCATCTGTATCTCTCTCCTCCCTTTAAAATCTCTGGGTGCAGATTACAGGGTCTGTGGGCCCGTGAGAGGGGTGGGAGGTGGGACCAGAAGCCCTCTCAGCTGTGGGCTGTGGGGGAAACAAACCGGCTGTGGGGTGGGTGTCACTCCCCCATGCTCCAGTGGGAGAAGGATGACACAAAGGGGTGCTTTGGGGCAGGTACGAAAGGGGAGACAGGTGCCCAACCAGACCCAAGGCTTTTGTTCTTGTTGCTGTCAAAGTGCAGCTCCCAGGGCACACTGAGCACTGCCAAGTACTGGAGACAGAAATGCTCAATGAAGCTTGGACATCTTGGGAAATAAGACAAATCTGATTGACCCAGTCCCCTCCTTCAACACTTACATTCCAAAGTTAGATTAAGCCTTGCAGTGTAGGGGAGACGCACAGATGTGTGTTTGACATGAAATGAAGGTGTTCAGGAGAGCTCTGTTGTGAACATGGTGACTAATCTGTGCAGTCAACAAAGCACACCTGCTCCCTGTACAGTAACGTATCTCTCACTAAGCTTTCAAGGTAGAAAAACATCTGCAGAAACTGGTTTAACCTCTGGCTTATTCTGTTTTAGAATGTAACATTTTATAGTCACAAAAATCTGCTATGAGCCAGCTTTATCTCAAACATGCTCAAGTTTGGAAGAAAGTGTTGCTGTGTCATTCGGGGGCGTTTTGCTGTGTGTGAGAATTGTTAAGTAAAGCTCTTGGTAAGTCTCTTGTTCTGAACAAATATTAAAAGCTGAAGTATGATTTAGGAGCCCAGACAACTTGTTTCTTTTACTGCAAGATATTGATGCTGGATGTTTGCAAACTGGAGTAATGCTTGTTCTTGCAAGTAGTCCCACTGGTTGCTTAGTGGGAAGCTCTTTGTGGGGCACTAAGCCTTCTCTAGGATGAGGAGCTTACCAAGCAGCTCTTTGAAATGAGACCACTGTCTTTAGATCTGTCTCTAAGATCCCCATGCTGGTTTTAAGCTGATGTGTTTACCTAAGAGAGACATGGAGAAATTAATTCATCTACTGTGTTTTGAACTCATAAGACTCTCTGTGTCCTGGACAGTTTTGCTTGGATCACTGGAGATGCGTGATGTTTATTTGGACCCCAAATGCTCATTGTGTGGACTTATACTCTTAACTAGTCATATAACACTTTATTTTCTTCTACATTGAGTAGTCACAGTACTGCTAAAAATAAATGTAGGGTGGTTTATATGTCCAGATTTGGATTACTCTTGAATCTACGAGTCTTTCAAAGACATTGGTGGGGAAATTACTGCATCCACTTCTGGGGTCTCGGTTCAAGAGAGGCTACTGGAGAGATTCTGGTGTAGAGCAACAAAGATGACTAAGGGATTAGAGCGTTTCCCTCATGAGGAAAGGCTGAGAGAGCTGTGACTCTTTAACCTGGAGAAAAGAAGGCTGAGGAGAGACCTTAGTAATGCTTATAAGTATCTGAAGGGTGGGCTGAAGGAGGATGGAGCCAGACTCTTTTCAGTGGTTCCCAGTGACAGGATGAGGGGCAATGGGCACAAGCTGGAACAGGGGAAGTTTCATTTAAATATGAGGAAAAACTTCTTTCTGGTGAGGGTGTCAGAGCCCTGGAAGAGGCTGCCCAGGGAGGTTGTAGAGTCCCCTTCTCTGGAGACCTCCAAGCCCCACCTGGATGCAGTCCTGAATGATGTGCTCTACTCACAGGGCACATCTACTCTCCTACTTTAGCAGGGTCATTGGACTAGGTGATCTCTAGAGGTCACTTCCAACTCTGACAATTCTGTATTTCCCTTAATAAATGAGTAAAGAATTGGGGCATCCTCTAACCCACAAGCAAGATGAGTTTGCCATCTTGATGGCACTTTTTCTTCTATGTGTTTTTTTTCTTCTATGCTTGTTAGATGTTTATGAAAAGCAAAACCATTATCCAAAGAAATTACACAGGCCCCGGTGAAATTATGTTCTCTCCCATGTGATTTCACATAGTCATACGTTCTTCAAAAACACTAACAGAGTGTTTGGGAATAACTGTCTCTTGCGATGATTTTCACCTTAAAAGCAGGCTCATGGCAGTGCGTGTGAGAATTTCAGGTGAGATGCTGGAGGAGAAGAGCTCCCCACAGACCTGATGTTTTAAGCACCTCCAGAACTGTTGTGGAAGGGGTCCTTGTCTGGGATGGGACACTTCCACTCCTGCCCTTCCCGGCATGAGGGTTTCTAAAACATGGGGTAGGTAAGAAAATACAGAAAGTACAGAAAGCACAGCCCCTGGATGGGATGCTGCCACCTCTGCTCCACTGGCTGAGGCCCTGGGAAGGGCAGCCCACCAGAGATTGCCCACCCTGTAGGGCAGGAGGGGGTGGAATGCTCAGCAGTGTATGGAGGGACTCGGTACTCACCAAGAGACCACTTAGAAGGCATCCAGAACAGGAGGGGAATGCACTGGGAAGGGTCTATACCTGCTGCTTGTGCCTTCTCCAAGGAAATATATTGGAAATGCCAGCCTTGGCTCCCTGGACAAACACTCTTTTGCTTCCTCAAAGCTGCATAGGGTGTAATAAACTGTTACTGCGAGGAGTCCACCGAGCACTTTAGTTTTAATTCAAAAGATGTCTTTAATCTTCCTGTTGCTTTGTGTAAATTGTAAATTACACAACCCTGCAGAAAATTATATGTAAAGTAGGGTTATGATCATCATTTTTATTATGAAACTGGCTCTGCATGGTAAAACCTGGTTCTCACAATCACTTAATTTTTCATTTACTCTTCAATTTACGTTTCATGTAATAAATTCCTTAAAATCTGTGTGGATTATTGTAATTTGGATATTCCAAATTTATTTATAAACAAACTAGTTAAACAGATTCTGTAGACACCAGCTGTAAACGACCATAAATAGTTGGTCCTGACGTGTACGTGTAGCAGCCTCAGCATGCCACAGGCTGTCCCCATGCAGAGGGCTGTACAGAGAAAAAGCTTCTGGGGCAGAGAGGCTGCAGTTGGAAGCAGCCACAGAGGTGCACGGGGTGTTTAGTGCTACAGCCATGGTATCCCCATAGCCATGGCATCCCTACAGCACCCACTTCCCAGCACTCAGGGCACAGGGAAGGTTAGAAGTCAGATTTTGAAGCAGCACTGCAGGCTTTTTTGGGAAGTGAAGAGCACGCAGAAACAGGGAGCACCTCAGAAACTTGAAATTGGCTGTAACACCTGCTTGTGGTGGCAATGCTGGGGTAGGGCAGTGGCTTGTTTAGATGTTTACTGAGTTCTGCATCATTTATCCTCAGTGTTTCTGCTTTGGGGTTTGCGGTGTCTCTGACAGGGAAAGGAGGGTGTGATAGGTAAGCCGAGGTGCAAAGGGCTTCCCTGACGAGTGAGCCTGAGGTGGGATTGGGAACAAAACAACAAAGGGAGAAGGAAAATTAAAAATCCTGATTAAAACTATCTTTGTCCCTGGTGCTCCAGATCCCTGCAGGCTGCAGCAGGTGGTTTAGGTGGCACAGATGCTACGCTGGCCAGTAGACACTTCCCTCTGGGAATTTCAGCATCTCCCTGCAGTTGCTTTCCAGCTGGCATCAGTGTGATGACACTAATTGTATCATTGGTTTAAAATGAGGGTAAGGAAACCACCTCCAGGTACTATGCAGTGCCATTTGCTTGCCAGCTTTGTGGGACTGTGACCTGGGTGCCACAGTGCTGCAAGGGAAGAGGAAGGGGGAAGAGGCTCAGTGAGGACACAGGGATAACTCCCAGCAGCAGAGTGGAGGGTGAGGGATGTCCTTCCCCTATGGGATGTCCTGGGTGAGACTCAGTGAATACCCACATGTTGAGCCCACAGCTTCCTGCAGCTCTGCCCTGTACCTAGCCCTTTGTTGTGGTGGGGATGGATAAGACTGGATTTGCCTCAAGTGGCAGGGGGAGAGCTGACTTGTATCCCTGTGTCCCACAAATACAGAGTTGTATGAATAGCAAGGAGGAACAGAGGAGCTAAGGAGGCTCAGCAGGACAGGAGATGTGGGGGAAATGAAGAGGAAATAATTAAGTGCAAGAACAGAAGAAGATTTAGAATAGCACATTAGGCACTAGTTCAAGTACTGTAGAGATCCTCAATGACTTTCTGAGATTTAATCCTAAAATAAAATAATATACTGTATTATTTCACTGCTAATATTGAATGTTCAAATGTTTCCTAATAGTTAAGGATTTTACTCTCCCCCCTCCCCTCCTGGTTGAAGTTTCTGTATTTAGCCTTTCCCTTCTTTTCTCTCCCTTTCTTCCTTCCTTCCTCCCTCACCCCTCCTTCCTCCCCCTCTCTCTCCCTCTTTCTAATTTAAGCAAAATTGGTTCAGCTGTTTTGATTTATGCAAGCATGGGGAAAATATGTTTTCCCTATATCTTCAGAATAAAATATGTGCACACTCATAAGTCTAAGCTGGCTGGAACTAGCAATGTCAAATTAGCTTGTTTATAGCACTCACTGGGGAGTTCCAAGTTGTGGAGAAAATTGGTTCCGTGTATTTAAGTTCTGAATGCGCTGGAAGTCAGCATTTTCATGTACACATATTGGGTGGTGTTTGTTTGGGGTTTTTTTTCCCCTCCTTCCCCTAATGCTTTTAACCTGAATCAGCTTTGAGCATTTTAGGATGGATTGCTAGGAGACTTACATTCAGTTCAAGTTGTTTTGCTAAAGCACTTTGGTCACACATGGGTGCAGAGTAGCACACTTTCCTTCCTTCTAAATAAACGTATATGAGAACCGAAATGCAGTGGGGAATCCTGAATAATGCAAGCCTAGTGCTTCTAATGCAATTTTAACTGTGGGAGATACTTAGTTTTCAGAATGATTGGGTTTGTTTCGAAGATCCTACCACATTTACAGCAGCTGCTGAACGACATGCTCTGTAGCACACGATATCAAACAGGTGTACGGTAATCTATAAGTGCTTTAAATGCAAGGTGTACCACCCTGTTGTGACTGTGTGCTTTTTGGGAAGCCCTGTGGGTACCAGCCTTGTACCTCTCTCCGGGGCTGAATTTTTCCCTGTGATCTGAGCCATTGCCTCAGCAGCCCTGGTCAGAGTTCAGACCCTGCTACTTACTCTCCTTCAAGACTTGGACTAACTGTTAAAACAGATCCTGGTTTAGACAAGTATTGGCTGATGTTAACTCTGGGAATAGAGTGCTAGGAGCCATGGGCTAAAAATATCAAGCAAATTAACTTAACCATAAAGTCCTTACCCAGCCTTTTAGCAGTTCTTGCCCTACTTGCTTAGAAAGATCTTTGCTGGGTGAAGTCTCAGCTTCCTCCCGTGGCCGTGCTGCCCCCTCCCAGCCAGCACTGCCTCTCTCCAGTGTGGGCTTCAAGACATTTTGAATGTTAGCATTTCCTTATTTTTTTCCCTGCACATGTTATTTTTACCCTCTCCTATTTAAGCTGGTCCCTGGCCGCTTTCAAGTGCAAGCACGTGGTAGTACAAAATTTAACAGGGACCTCTATTTGCACAAAAGGATTCATGCCTCGTAGCTGTTTTCACTGGGGATGAGGAAATAAAAGGAGTTGGAGGCTCTTTCTCAGCTCACTACTCTTCTCCAGACAGTGAATGGAGCTCCTGATGCCTGCCTCCCTGCCCAGGAGAGATGAGAAGAAGGTGGGGAGGAGGATCACTTGCTGGCACAGGGAAGGAAATGTCAGGCTTGAGGCATTTGGTGAAAACCCCTGTGAAAGTAAAGACAAGTCCCAGGAAGGATAGTGTTCAGAATTTAAGAGGCACAGAGGGCATGCAGTGGATGCTGGGCAGCACACCATGTTCCTGACCAAACACACTTTGGCGCCTGCTTCCAAGCCCTGGGGAAACACCTTTACACTGAAGGATTTAACCCAAGTGGCTGCAGTTGCCTGTCTGGGAAAGTGATCCAATTTCGTGCTGTATTAATGTACCACATCTCTAATGTAAAATAAGATAGTTAAACTGTGAAAGACAGTTCTTTTAAGTCCTAGTGGATGTATTTGACTCTTATACATAACAGTGGTTATTGGTAGCCCTTCAGCATAACCCACTTCTGTGCAAATGTATCCCAAATCCCTCTCTAGCATCGTTAACATTTATCATTGTTAATGGAATTACTTACTTAATCATCTTAACCTTGATGCTACCCTGGATAAAAGACCTGTGATATATCTCTAAAGGAATAACTACACATTTGATACAGTTGAAAAGATAGCACTAATTTATTTTAGTCTGATTTATGATTAGTACCGCACAGCATGAAGCACTCTGTGCTGCTCTGTACATCACTTAGGGTCCATAGGGTAAATAATTGCTGTACTCGCCATCCCAGGAGCTGTATATGTGTGCTGTATGCGACACTGTGGGTTTAGTTTCCAAAAAAAATGTGTGTTTGAGCAGTAAAAAGGCAGCTATGCTTGTAGCAACAGGCATTAGTGTTATTGCCCCTTTGGTAGATGTGTGCATGATACCTGCTGTGGGTAGGCATGCTTCACCACGAGGAGATGCTCAGCCGAGATCAGTCTGAGAGGGTGTGCAGCAGGGTGGGAGAAGAGACCAAGGGGCTTCTGGAGTGTCAGGTAGTGGCTCCATCAGAAAACCAGAAAAGGCTAAATCAAGATTTTACACACTTCTTTTCTTTTAAGAGAAGTCGCCTCCAAAGTCTTTCCCCTTTGGCCAACAGAATAACTGTTCAGATTTCCTCAGTAAAGACGCCCAGATTTGAAAGCTGTCTTTGTACTCATGCTGGGAACTCTGACAGTGAAGCAGGACAGGCTGTATTATTTTGGGTTCTTAATTTTAATTTAAGATTACTTTTTCAGCCATACCTTAATCACGTAGTGCATCTTCAATCTACAGAGAGGACTGCATCATTAGGATAATTAGAAGCCATTAAGAGCATAGGATGATATCACTATAAAGCTGTACAGATGTTCTATATTCTTCAGGTCTTTGTCAAAGGAGGAAATTTAACATATGTCAAGTCCTATTCAGTGATGTCTACTTTATTCCTGTAGTGTATAAGAAGCTTGGAGGGATTCGTCATGGTAGAATCAGAACATTTTTCCCTTCCTTTTTTTCCCAATAAAAAAGTGTTTTTATCTTAAAATCAGTAGAGACACTTTTCTCTCGCTCCATTACCCCCTCCCAGTATTCAGGCTCAGAGGTACAAAACTAGGAGCTCTTGCCAGTTATTTCTCTCTGAATTACAACTTCCTTTTTTTGTCTCTTGGATTTATTCAGTCTGTGATCATCAATTCTGCATTACATGAACCTGTCTAACCTGTCATATTTTACTCCAGTAAGTGGAAGGGATGGCTCTGTGTAACTGTTCCCATCTGTGATAGCTACGACACTGGGACAGGACCATGTACACCCACAGATGCAGTCTGGGACAGCCGTCCCCACAACATGGTCACACTTTGAATGAGACATGTACCTGGGGGAATGCTTCAAAGGATAAATCCAGGTCTTGGTGATTTTATGCANTGACATGCTTTGTCATGTTACAATATATAATTTCAGATTGCACTCTTTAGATTTTGCCTCCTTCTCTCAAATGTATATTTTAAGGTTGTTATCATTTTAGATAGCATCTCTGAAATAGATTTCCAGATGATTTGAATGGATACCAAAAGGTATTTTAAGTCTTAATGTTAGAGTTGGTTCATATCTTTCATTCACTCTCTCTTGCTTGAAAGATGCTTTCAAAATGCAGAGCTCTGGACCTATATCTGAGTGATTGGCACAAAGATTTAATAATCTCTTTTGTCTTTATGGCAGTTCCATTTGTAGCAATTTAAGCATCAGTCTCCAGTGAGCCTGAGTCAAAAACTTTATTTAATATGAGCCAGATAAACATAATTTCCTACTTCTTTGATCTCCCCTATTTTAATTTGCTTCTTATCAGGTACCTGTAGGGCTAATAGATACAGTTGATGGTTTGCTGCTTACGGAAAGATCTCATTTAAACTGCATGGATTATTGTTGGTGAGATATTGCGGCATCCCTCTCATTACAGATGTGGTAGTATAGGTTGGAGATTTTGCTGCTAACAAACACCCTGCAGCTGTTGTGGGTAAGCATTTTGCTTCTGAATCTCCTTCCAGAAACTTCAGTAAAATACAGGGAAGGGATGTGATGAACAGCATTTGAAGTAGGTGCCTGTTGGTTAACACTGGGGTTTATACCTCAGTCACCTTCACGTGGCTATGGAGGGGTGCTGAGTAACCAGAGGCATGCCAAGCTGTCCTGATAATTAGGAAGGTGTGAGCAAAAACAGACCATGTGCCTTTTGCTCCACAGCAGCAGTTGGGATCTCTGGGTCAGGATTAGGCCTCTCAGGGTCCTATGCCTGCTGCCTGGCCCATGGTATTGGTGTGCTGGTCTGTGGTGCAGGCTGATGCACTCAGTGTTATGTCCTGGGGACATTTGTGGTGTGTAGTCTTAGCTGTGGAGTTGCAGAGAGAGCACCCCTTCTTGAATACTGTCAAATTGGGGTGTAAGCAAGGTAAGGATGAAAGAAATGCAAGGAAGAACTAAGTGTGGCCACTGGGTGTCCCAGCTGCCTGCATGTCTCCTGAGCCAGGGCCACTTTCTGCAAACAAATTGCACCCAGAAATGCTTTTTGTGGAGGTGGCTGAGGAAGAGAGGGGTATCCAAGCCCCTGGTTGTTCTTTTGCTGCATCACGTGTTACTCGGAACAGCATGAGGCAAACAGTGCCTCAAAATCCTTGGAGAAAAGCATCTCAGGAACAAGTGTGAAAGGCAGGAAGGACGAGCCAGGCTTGATTGATGCTTTGTGCTGCCGCCTGCGCCCACTGGAGATTTAACCTGCTGTTTACATGTCCCTTTGCCCTAAGACGAATGTTGAGAATTGGTGAGGGTAGCTCCATCCCTGTGTCCTCCTCACAGCCACCCAAGGAGGGTACTTGAGCATGTATTTGTAGAAGAAAAAAGCAGCCAGTCTTTCATGTTGTGGATTTTGGTGCCTCTGTTCAGTTCTCTGGTAAGGACCTTGGTGCTAGTGAAGTAGAGATCAGGTGTGCGCATGCACGCACAAGTACATTATACTAATTAGAGGCAATTTAAAAACCAAACTCTTCTGCACTATTTAAAACACAATAAACAGCTTTGCTCCCTAAGTGTTAATCATCTCCCGCTGTTCAGTCTCTGAAGCTAAAACCCTCTACTCACTTCAAAACACTCTCTCAGTAACCAAGTGTGACATCGCAAAAAGGATTTTGAGAACTTCAGTCTGCGAAAAAGCAGATGTGTTTAGGAGAATAAAATCGCCAAGGTCTTTGGAGGTACAAAGAAACTCCAGGCAAGAGAAGGAGAAGAAATGAAAAAAAAATTCCTAGTCAGCGTTAGTGGAAGTGCTGTAAAATTAGTTTTCTCAAGTCTCCCTGGAAGATGGTGCAGGCGCCATGTGGGTGCCCACATGCCTGGAAGGAGTGCAGCAGAGGAGGGAGAGGTGGTGTTGGTCTGTCTGTGCTTTGAGGATCCCCAGCCGTGTGCCACATGCTCTCAGAGAAGGACACAGGGAGGGAAGAGCTGCTGCTTTTCCCAAAAGTCTCAAGGTGAGAGCAGGCACACCATGCTGTAGGTCAATTATGTGAAATCTGGACTCTCCCAACAAGTTTCATCGTTGGGAGGCAATTAATTACCCACCACACAGATGCATGTACCTGTCTCCCTGCAGAGAGGACACATGCAGCTGGGATGATGCTTGCAGGTGGGCTCCTGCCAGGCAGAGGGAGCCCGTCCCTCCCAGCCTGGCTCTGTCGCCTCCTGCTTTCTCAGCTGCCCTGAAGATCAGATTCTGCCACACCATCACCACTGTGAGATGGAGTGTGTTATTTAGCTGAACACAGAAATAAAGAAAGGGTTGAGAAATTGCTACAATCACTGACCCATGCATTTATTATAATTGAGTCCATTAGCCTTAATTTTATAATTTCTAAATTAACTTTGCGCATTTACAAATGGCCTTAATTGCTTGATGGAGGGAGTTAGGCTTTAACAAAGGTAAATGCATAAAAACTGTATCAGTTACATCAGAATCAGCGGGTTCATTTGTAATATAATGCTGCCAATTTAGATCACGCAAATTGTTTAGAAAATGCATTGTTGAAGCATCAAAGTTACTTTAAGTCATTTGTAGTTAGACCTCAGCTGGAATTTTTCCACATAGAGGTTCCTCCCTATGCTGAAACCTTTCTGCGTGGTAAGCACCTATTTTC
Source organism: Thinocorus orbignyianus (assembly GCA_013400375.1). NCBI lineage: Eukaryota > Metazoa > Chordata > Aves > Ciconiiformes > Thinocoridae > Thinocorus > Thinocorus orbignyianus. The sequence continues at coordinate 1,755,586 of VXBW01006525.1, forward strand.
AGCACCATTTTAGTGCTTACAAGAGGTGTTAGGGTGCAAACATTGAACCTGAAATTAGTCTCTTCACTAACAGTAGCCTCTCTATATCAAAGTCCTCATCCAGAATTTAGGGTCAATCTCTGGAATTTTGATGCCAATCTGCAAAAAAAGTTCCATGTTTGTGATATAATCTTCAATGTGGCTTTCTTTTGGGCATGTTGGAAGTACATTCTGGTTTCTGATCCCACAGCCTGCTGAGGGAAGGACATCTAGACAGAAGATATTTACAGATGCATGTTAGAGGTTTGGGAAACTGTGTTCTTAGGGAATAGTGCTGGAGAGCAACCAAATTCCTAATTTTTTTTTTTTTTTTAATTTGTAGCAAATACAGCAAATAAAAGAAAGTTTCTCTAGTCCATTAGGAGATGTGAAGTGATGAGTGGTTGCAGAGGCCCTATGTGCTCTGCCTACTGGAGACAGTTACAAGAAAGTAGATGATAAAAAATCAGTTGCCTTTCATCTTGTTGTGGTTTGGGTTGGTTGTGTTTTTTTAATTCACATAAATGCAAAAAAACTCTACTCCTCTTACAAACCTTACTTTCCTTTTGAGTGCGATGGTGAGACTTGAGTTCAATCCAACTGGTACATTACTCCAAACAGTTGTTGCTGGTGTCCATCTCCTGACGTGAAACTTTTCAGATTGTTTTCCTCATTATTGAAAAATGCAAAACTGTAATGCTGAAGTGCCTTTGTTGCCAGTGACTGCAAGGTGAATATTTTAGTGTTTTACCTGAATCTTTCATTCTTGGCCTTCTTCATGGTAGCATTTCCTGAAAACACTGTATGAAGGATCAGCTACTGTGGCCACAAAAATGCTGCTGTACTGAACTTCTTGGAGCAAGATGTGAAAGCTGAAATTTTACTTTTGAACACTTTTGTTCAAAGTAAGAAGGCATATGAATTAGAAGTTGTAGTTCTCTCATCTTTATCTAGAGGAAATAAATTGGGGGGAGCAGAAAAACAAGGATTGGAAAGTAATGTATTCAAAAGAAAAGAGAATTTTATATATTAGGGGTTATTAATATGCAGCAGTGGCATCTCTACTTGAGACGAAAGTGAACATAGAGACTTCAGCAGACAGCTCTGGTACAACATATGACGTTACAGTATGTTTGATTGTCAGTAGTACTCTGAGACTGACATCAAATTGGGACAGGCAAGACCAATTTACACATGTTTTTATTTGAAGTTGGCAAATGTTTCTTTGCAGATGTGGATGCTTTGATTGAAACTTAGAAAAGGAAGACTCTTAAAGTAGGCAGCAATAAGAGGTGTAGCTAGATTAAACACTTTTTACCCTTCCATCTTCCATTTCAAAATATCAGTGATTTTCTTCTCTTCTGCACTGGGATGATCTTCCTTTAACATTCCTTCCCTTTCTCCTTCAAAAGAAAACCTTCTCTACTGGTAATTTGATGGTAGGGATATCATTGAAAGTAAACAGCAAAGCCAAGGCAAGTGAACTTCCAGATTACTGGCTATTTTGAGGTTGGGTCTCTGTGGTTATATCAGAGTGACTTTTTTCCTGGGGAAGATTTTGTTTAAAACTGTACATATATATCTATAAAAACTTAGGTTTAGTACATATTTTTTCCAAGGCCAGGAGTATTAAAAACAAACCCAAATAGAGAATCCTCTGGAGTTGTGGTCCCAGTGAGACCTAAGTTATTTTCAGAAAATACAGACCTCTTTAATGTGCTTTTTATTATTATACTTTAAACAACTTATTCTGTTGCTTACTCAGTTGGTTGTGAATCTGAAATACCTCTGAGAAAAGGGAGAAAATAAATTTAAAAACACCACAAAACCCCCAAAATACCTTGAAGAACCGGTGTATGTGGAACAGGTAATATTTCAGACAGTGGTGACTTTAAAGATGTCACCCATGAATTGTAGCATTCAGGTGCAGGTGAGCTCTGGTGCCCTTCATATTTACGGTGCCACATTACTAGTAACAGGAGTCAGAGAGGGAGTTGAAGAAATCTGTACAGAAGTAACTCGCTCTGCTGTCACTGTACCAATTTCCACTCTCTAATCTTTCACCTCCACAGCCTCCACTCAATGCTACAGTCCTCTTAAGTGCAGAATAGCAAATATTTCCCAGCTTGCAAGGATGTATCCCAAACCCATTAAATCTTTCGACTCAATTCTTTTGCTGCAGTACCTGGCCCAGAGGTTATAGCATTAATTTTTTCTAAGGCCACTGAAGGCCTCTTCAGTTACAAGTACTGGAAAGAGTTTAAGAGTCCATTTTAACTGTGTGACCCTTTTGTCTTGATCGTCGTCTGCCTTCGTTTGGCTTGGGTTTTCCTGTAGTTTTGTTAAAGATTGGAATGTTAAAGGCTACAAATATTAAAAGTTTAGAGAAAAGGGAAAGTGACAGAACACAAATGGCCTTATTGAGGATCTGTGAAATCCGGAATGGCAGTTTCTTTCTTTCTTTTTTTTTTTCTTTTTTCTTTTTTTTTTTTTTTATTTTTTCTGTGGGCTCAGACATAAATGAGCAATAAGAGATGAATTACATGGACTTCTTGAAGATTTATTGTACTCCTCCATTGAGTAAAAAGCATGTACAGAGTTACAGGAATCTGGGCTCTCTGAACAAGACCTGTAGAGGGCTGTCATGTGAAGACAGCGTAGAAATGAATGTAGGTGGTGGTCATGACCCAACTGAAAACTACCTTTTTGATTTGCAAGAGGTTGCAGTACAGATGATAATGTTCAGATTGGAGGCTTTAATGGGATGATTTATACTGCATCCTTTGATGTTTGATAACAATCAACATCCTTTTATGTTTAATAATATAGAAATAGCAGCCACAGGCTGTGATTGAATCTTGGGGAGACCTGAGCCATAAGGCTAAGCTCATCCTCCTCCTCCCTGCAGATTCCTACCCTACTGAATCTCATCTGCTTGGTGCCTGGTCTGTGTAGAGGCTTCTTAGCTCAGAAAAGCCCCTCTGTGTGTAAGTTTGCTCTCCACATGGCAGTGGTATGAGCTGGAAACCCCACAATTAAATGAAGGAGTTTTGTACCTCAGCCGGTCCTAGAACCACTGCATTCCCAGGCAGAGAAGAACAGCCTTTCTCTTCAGTGAGGCTTGGAAAAAGCTGGTGCTATGTTTTGTGAGGCACCAGAGGTGAGGTGCTCTTTGGAATTTACCTCCTATGGGGATTTTTGTGGAAAGGAAAAGCCCCTTCCTGCATCCCCAAGGGTCTGAGTCCCTGGGTATGGTCCCAGTTCATTTCAGATTGGTGAATCAAGGTAACCCCATAGTGCCCATGACATCCCACAGTAGCCCACCATGCTAGGGTTGGGCATCCGAGTTTGGAAGGGCTTTGCAGTTCCTGTGTGACACTAGCATCAAGTGTTCCATAACTTTCACCTATCCCAGGTCTTTTCAGGTAAGAGTCTGCCAACCATAGTCTTTGAGATTTAAAATTTTGAATTTAAATAGAGCACTTGGTTCTTATACTGACAAAACAGAGGGCTCCATGACAACTATGTCTCTGTAAGCTCATGGCTTGTAGAGGGCAGAACTTCAAATGAGCTACCTGCAGCTATAGAGGTTTCCGTCAAGCTTCTTAGCAATGAAGCAAATGTGGTCCAAGATAAGTGTTCCTGGAAAGTTGGGGTAATGGACACTTTTTGTGGCAATGAGGTTTCCTCTTGAATATGGTGGGGATCTGAGGGACATTCAAGAAAGGGAGTACAATGGAAATGATGTCAGGACTAACACAGGGATGGTGTGATTTGGTTGCATGAGAGTATCAGAATAGCTTCCTTATTTATCCCAGCATAATGAAAGTGGAGAGGAGATGTGAATTGCTGCCTATAAATACGTCGTAGTAGTAAACACCAGGGACGGTACAGAGCTAGTTCACCTAGAGGACAGTGCTGGCACAAGAACAAATTGGTAATAAACTGGCTGTGAATAAATTTCAGATGGAGATTAGAACAGCTTTTTAATCAGTAAAAAGGTGAGGTTCTGGAAAAGGCTTTCACTGGGATTTTGGGGGCAAAAATCTAACTAGTTTGCAGATGGATCTTAATCAGATTATTAAAGGGATTGTGTGATCTGGTTGTCTCCAATATCAAGGGACTGGGCTCCTTGACCTATACATCTCTTTAGTGCTATGTTCCTACATATTATATTTAGCAGTTCTCTGTGAGATGCTGAAGCGCACTGAGGACAGAGAAATGCTGTATTCTTCTGATGCAGTGTTATTTTTCAAAAGGCATATCAAACTGTAAATGCACAGGGATAAGGATAGTGCTGGGAACCTTTTTATTTAACCTACTTTAAAATGAAACCTGGGGTCTAAATGGCTTTAGTCACTCAGAGGACATTGGCCATATCTCTCTCCACTTTATAACTAATTTCATTTCTGAAACTTGTGCTTCCAAAAAATATTGGCTGCTTAGAATTGGAAGTGTTAGAGGATATATAATATTCAAGGTTACTGTATGATTAAGGACAGCAAGCTGCCATCACATACAGGAGGTGTTAGCACAGCCTTGTCCACAAAAAGACCAGAAACTAATCATTACTGCTTGCTACTTCCCATAGTGGTAGACACTTCGAGCAATAGAGAAAGCAATTTCTTACCTAGAAATTGTTTTACCCTTTTTCTTTTGAACGTCTAGAACCATCACTCTCAGGTCCCTCCCTTCTGATCAACTGATTGACAGTTGCAATGGAAAAAGCAGTTGACTGCTAAAAAAAGCCCAAACCCTTCTCTGCAATTTTGTACTTGGAAGTGTGAGTTTTTGAAATGAATCCTGTGAAATTAATTGAATGTGATTGGCATCTGCCACTGGTACAGTGAGGAGAAGAAAGACCTCTGTTCCAGACTAGGAGAAAATGGAGACCTTGCACAAAGCTATTCTTTTTCCTTCCTTCATTATCTCTCAGAGTTCACAGCAATAGCTAAATAAGAGAAAACAAATTCTAGATTCTCTGTCTGCTTTTTGAAATGTTAAAAAGCAAATCAACAGCCTGGTTCTTCCTAGGCTAAGAGGTCTCAGAAATTAAGTCAAACTATGATGAATGTACCATAATGCTGAAATTCTAGCAAAGATTACTGTGTAAACATTATAAACAACTAGTCTGAGGGAATAATTTGTTTTGCATTGAACAGAGTGCTCTAGTTGTGACTGTCAGCAGAATCTAATGCTGGTCCCCAAACTCATTTTTATTTTGGAAAAGGTGTAATAAGCAGATCAAAGAGTGTGAGAGAAGAAAGAAATCTAAATACAACCTCACATAAGCGCAGAAAATATCCTCTGCATGAAGGATGTGCAATCATAAAATGCAATTTGTTTGTGTAGGTTTTAAGAGATTTTGTGCATCATATTGACTGTCCTGTGTAACAAAGCCTTTTGCATTTGAGAACTGAATTCTGCTTTGCACCCAGCTGCTGGGGGAAGCGCTGTGTGGCGCAGAGCCGCTTGTGCATGCAGGAGTAAAAGCAGAAGGTCTCGTTTGTGCGCCTCAGATCTACTTTGTGTCCCCAATCAATAGTTGCTTCAAATTTTGTCAGAGCTCCAATACATCAGATTTCTGACATGTCTGCCAATTGCGTCAGCAACACACACCGTGCCACTGCTCTGCACACACAGAAAGGTTGCTGGTTTGGGGCTGTATCTGCCGTAGACGTTTGCTTAGAGCACTATGAATTAGCAGTTCGATCACTGGGAAAAAAATCATAATCTACTGCCAAAGCACATTGAATTGGTAGGTCTCCTGCAATGACTGGAGGTTCACCCCAGATTTCCATATGTTCTAGTCCCTTTAACCAAGTTATTATTTATTCATGTTAGAATCTGGCGTTCTTCTAGCCCGGGGGGAGTGTTAGGAGGGGAAACACAGATTAAATGGTGTTTTGCAGGACTTGACATTCTGAGTGCTTTTCCATCTGTGTCTCTTATTCTCTGTACTGGCCAACTTCTCCTTCAGATTTAGTTTGTTGAGCATGTTATGCAAATAAGGAATAAAGCACTGAATTTTTTCAGGGGAAGAAAGGAAATATGGCCTGATGCATGCTTAGAACTCAGACTGGAAAGAAATCTCTCAAACCTTAAATATTTTTTTTCAAAATGTGGATACTATTAATTTCATTAGCTACTAGACCAAATCAATGCATTTTGAGCATTTCTGTTCAGTGATGTTGGCAACACTCTTGGGTCCTTTAGTGTTTACTCTGTGCCCTTTGCAGCCTGAACATGCAGCAGCTGTAAACTGAGCTTGTGTTAGAGCCCAGCTGAGGGATTTTGACAGAAGAAGTTATTTCTGAAAAACACGATGTTGGTCTAATCTACCATGGAGCAATCTTCAGCTGCAGTGGATTTTCCCTGTCTCCTGGCAGAGGTTTGTTAGGAAAACGGAGCAAGTGGCTTTCAAAGCATTGCTTTGAGAGCTCCATAGGAGAGGCTGTGCTGCAGGAGGGGATAGAGAGGTTGTCCAACAGGGACCACAGCTCTCACTTTGTGACCTGCTGTGGCTCCCATGTAAATTCCAGGGGTTCATCCTGGAAAATTGTAAATAACGGTTGAGGTTTATGGGCCTTTTGATCTTCAGAGTGAGAAGGAGCAGAGAGGAGCTGAGATTTCACCTGGGCACAGGCCCCTGGAAATGAAAGTTTGCAGATGGTCAGCAAAGATTGTGAAGCTTATTGCCCTTGAAGGTCCTGTCCTCTGGGTTGCTGTTGTTAAACCCTACTTCCTTGAAGTATATTTTATTCGTTTTTCATTTCAATGGTCAAGAGTGGCAGTATCACAAACGTGCAGCACTGAAGCTCTCAGCAGCCCTGGTCATGTAACCAGGTGCCATGGCATAGGTACAACGGATTTTAAAAAGGAACGTAAGCAACCAAATACTGCAGACATTTCCATAGGGATTTGAAAGGTCTCTGGTGTAAGCCAAGTTCAGTTTTGCAGGTGTTCACAGTGTGAGGAGACACTTGGGACAGAGCACAAATTGCTAATTAAACCAAGGAGAGTATAAGAAAGTCTGATGCTATGGGCAGAGGACATATGGACATTAATGTCTCATCTGCTCGTAGGGATTCAGTGTTGAGTAGGAACAGACTGCAAATTATGTCCCTGCTTGGCATCCCTTCTTTTATTCAGTGTAAGGGAGAAGCAGGAGGGAGAGGGGTGAGGTGTCCATCTCAGCAGCCTGGGAAAAAGGTCTGCTGAGCACTTCGAATGGGTGCAAGCAAAGCACAGCAGCATTTGCTGAGGCTGGTGAAGAAATGCTGTGCACTGAGAATTCAGGTCAGTCCCAGGCATTCGGTGAGGATGAAGCCCAGGTCAGCCAGCCCCTTTGGAGGCAGGACAGGAGTCTGAGCTGTGGGCCAGGGAGATGGGCAATGAGGTGGTAGGGTCTGGAAAAGATCAGGAAAAGAGGTGGCAGTGAGAGGGGGACTTCAATTATTGCTCTGGCCAAACAGCTCGCAAGCTGACAGCTGGACATCCAGGGGTAGTCAGGGAGACAGGCTGAGCCTCTCGCTGGGACACATGGAGACAGGTCTGTAACGGAGAGGCAGATCTGAGTTGTCAGCATGGAAATGGCAGCTGAATTTGTGCTGACAGCTGAGTGGGGACCCAGCACTGATCTGTGCGATCCTACAGGAAGGAGAGTAAGGAATTAATTGTTCCGGTGATTAAATGAAGCAGGAAAAAAAAATCAAAGAGGCTGAGCTACTTGGGGGTGTGGAACATTTTCCATTTAGCAGAACTCCGTAAGATTGAAAATATTAATTTTGCATTTTAAAAGTTTTTTGGGGAAACGCATGCTCCGGATGATAACCGACACTCTCACACTTGCTAGAAGGACACAGTATCCAAAAGGAGAGTCCTGACCTGAAAATCCACCCTGTGACCAAAGACCTCTTTCCCATCATCAGTAAAACCAATGTTGCACAGCTAGAAGTGCTGTGGACAAAGTTTCAAAACAGAACCACAGAACAAATGTTTTCAACTCGGTGGTTTGTTGGGACAAGCTGTGATGATCATTTGTCTTCAGCTCACTTATGCAAGGGGTGTTTACGCCCTTGCAGTAACAGAGATTTTCTTTTCATGTAGCAGGCTCTAGAAAAGCAGAGAAAAGGAAAAATAGTGTGGTTGGTAAATCACGCAGCCGTCACTCTACTGCGAGTACCATAGTCAAACATCAAAGCCTATGGATGTATTAACAGGGAGGCAAAGATCAAGGAGTACTGGCAGAGCAAATAGCGTGGTGGCAGCTGTACACAAGCAGGCAGGCTGCTGCTCTCAAAAGTGTAATTTAAAACTGAGAGAAATGCCCCTGCATTGACAGGAGGTGTATTTGTCACCATTCAGGAGCGTGACATGGCTTTTAGCAGTGGCATGTTGTGCTTGCAGCTCTTCAAAACCCCATGCCTTGTCTTGCCTTGGGATCTCTCTCCCCATGCCGATACCTGCAGATCCCTGTTACGTTTGGCAGGTGGAACAATGGCCAGGAGCTGATGTGGGCTGAGCTTCTGAGTATCCAGCTGGGTGCTAAACCCTGCTTGACTTCCACAATGACAGTCAGGCTTGTGTGAGAGATCCAGAGTGAACCAACACATGCAGTAAGGAGAGAGAGTTCTCTGGTACCTGTGCAAGGTACTGCCAGTACACCAAAATTCCCAGGTAAACAGGGCAAATGGGTGGCCAGATGCCCTGGGGTGAGCAGGGCCGTAGGTGAGATTCCTTGCTGATCTATAGCTTCCCAATACTGGGATGAAATTTGCCTCATATATATCTTCTTGTGCCACAACTTCTTTTTACAACTTGTTGAGAGCCTTGCAATAGCTGTGTAAATTATCAAAGCCAATTAATGCAGAGGGCTTGCTTATGAGAGGGTGCTTTGCTTTGGAAGATTCTTGAGTCAGGCTTGGAGCATTCACTAGCCACGGCGAGCGGGAAGTGTGTGGGGGTAGTGTTGTAGTAAGGGATTAAATCGGTGCTGCTGCCTCCCTCTTTTTGGCACTAAGAGTTGTCTTTGGCTTCGCTATCTTGGTGTGAAACAAATCACAGAGGAAGGGATGATGAGCTGAATGTGATCTGTCCCTGAAACCTGCTGGGTGGGAAACTCCATCAAAGGTGGAGCAACGGAGACCAACAGTGGCCAGAGACTGCAAATGAGTTTTAAGGCCAAATCCTATGACTTTGGGAGCATTGTTATCTTTTCAAAGCTATTTCTTAGAAGGAGGAAGTCACAGAAACACAGATGTTTGCATGCAAATCAGCCTGTCAGAGGAAATGAACAGGAAATAAAAGACTTGTTTAGCATTTTCCCCTCTGACCCTGTTCTTCTGTCCTGGCGTGATCGCTTGGAAAGTCTGCAGAGTGTTTCGGTCTCTCCCTTGCCCCAAACCACAACACAGTTGCCATATAATCAAACAGAAGTGGTGTAAAAGTGTTGCCAAACTACCTTGTGATCATTGGGTTTACCAGGGAGGGAGCAGAGAAGAAACTGCGAAGCAGTCACTTCAGCAGTGGCAAGAAAAGGGACAAAACTGTCATTATTAACCTAATGGTTGCATTGCTGGAGGGTTGCAGGGGTTGTTTTTTTTCTGTAGCAATGCCAACTCCTGGTTTTATTGACACTATCTTAATTTTTTTACACATAAGGCTCCCAGCAGAATTAGCTTATGGGCTGTCTTCTTGTATTTCCCATATGCAGTAGCAGACTGCCATGGAAACAATCCCTGGTCCAACTGAAGACCTTATTCTTAAAAAAAAAACAAACAACTTTTTTCTTGGGTCCTCAGTTATTTTAATTTTTAAATATTTTGATGTGTGGGAGAAATTTTTATAAGGAGTATCAGCAGTTTAATTTTAGTTAAATTGCAGAAACAATATCTGCTACAGTACTAACAAACTATGTTATTAAAGTAATAAAAGTGAAAGAAACAATTTATTGAGGACAAAATAGAGGAAAGCAAGAGCAGAAAGACAGCTAATGAAAGGCAAGTAAGGGTTTGGCAGCCCTCTACAGGGCAGAGTGGAGCTGGCAAAAGTCCAGCTGGAATATGTTTCCTAATTAACTTTAATTCTCTGCTTTTAAATTCAGACTGGATTGCAACATTGTCGTTTCTCTGTCATGTGCATTTCTCATGCTGAATTCTTCTCCTGAGCAGAAATTTGATATCGAATGGCGAGCAAGTAAATAAATAAATAAAATCAGTCGCCACGAGCCATTTCGGTTTTCAAGACTACAGGATATGCTTTTAATGCCCCTCTCAGAGCTCCGCGCTCAACTGCGGGAACTTCATTAACACGCTCATTAGCGCTATCTGATTCACTGCTGCAGCCTCTCACTGGGAGCTGCAAGCAGCAGCTGGGAGAGTGGATCAGCTTGAGCTAATGCATATGTTAATAACACTAATGTTGTAGCATTTGGTGTTGCTGGAAGAGAGAGACAGTAAAATATCTGTGCTGTCTCCTGCAACACTTAAAAAGAAAAAAAACACCAACCCCCGTACAACATAAAATAAAGCTATCTGCTAGGAATGTTTATAGTCAGTATTTATAGATTAGTGCAGTGTGTTGGAAAATCAGACACTACAACGCATGCATGAAGACCCATTTCATGAATTATTCAGGAAGATCTATTGTGAAGCGCTCCACTGACAGGGAAAGCAAACTTATGTTTCAGAAAGTTGAACTGAAGCCGCCACCTCTCACCTGCCAGCCTTGCCACCATCAACAGACCTCCGCTGGCATCAGCTCGGATTTCCAGCTGCTCCTTGCACGTTTCTGGTGCTAGCATGAAGTAGGTGCTGCTGCCACAGCTGCACCTCAGGGTTGCGCTGGAGGTCCTGAGAGGAGTCAGACAAATTAGCATCTTCTCCTCGTGTGTTTGCTGCACTGGGTGAAATGACCAAAGTTCATATTTCAGCAGCACTGTTGGCTTTCCAGAGTTGTGGAGGGGTGTTGGCCAGTTTAAGTCCAGTTTGCTGTAAATATCAGTGTCTCCACCATGAAAGATGAAATTTGGATCCAAGGTTAAGGGGTTTTTTGATTTACACTTGCTAGGGTTATTGGCTTGTGTCCTTTTCCTGTGGCCTTTATTGGTTGACGTGGGGGTCAGTGAGCAGTGCCTGGTGTCAGGGGAATTTCTCTGCTCTTGTTCCCCACTCACTAAAATCATGTTAATGTTGCATTAGCAAATTGTGCCCTTGGACACGCTGGGAGAACTCTGTTGGCAGTGAATGCTTATGAAGGGGTCAGAATTAACTGTGATAGATAGTTTAAAAAGGTGGATTGGCTTTTTAGTAAAAAGACCTTGTACACACTGCCTTATAAATGTAACTTAATTTTGATATAAAAGGGGTTGAAGTGCCTCCGGACGCTCACCAGGGCTAAGATACTGTGTAATGTGCACCTCAACTCATAAATATGGGAAACATTAATTTTGCATTAACTGCTTAAAGCAAAAATAGGTTTTCAACCCTCTTAAACTGATTGCAGTGAACCGATGGCAGTATTGCCACCTCGTTCCTCTTATTCACGTTGGATGCTTTTGCTTCTGGCCTTCAGTGTATACTTGAACTTGTGGACTTCTCATGCAATTTACTGTGGGTTGTTTTCTTGTACATGGTCTCTGTTAAATACTGACACATTTTCAATTATTTTTTTCATCTGATAAAGCTTTCAGCTAATTTTATTTGAGCTAATAAGCAATTCACCCTTCCAAACTGTGTTTTCAGATCTTTTATCTGGAATCCTGATCTCCATTGCAAATGCTGCTTTCTGCTCACCCACTGAGGCTTTGCACTCTGAGATGATGTACTGCACACTTGAATGACTCCGTGATTGTAGACTTGAAAAATATTTGGTCCAGCACTGGGTGGGTTTTTTCCCCACTTCGTATCTTTATATTCTACATTTGAATGTGTCATACTGCTGTATTGATATTACAGTGATACTGCCTTTGTACCCACAAAATCTTTTATTGCTGTAAACAACAGATGCCCTTCAAGCTGCAGTTTGGTGACAAAATCCGAGATAGTCTGTAGAGCTGCAGTATGTGAGGAGGGCTGGAGTGAGAGGGATGTAGAAAGCCTCAGCTCCTTCTTTCTAATAAATTCATGCCTGGTCTGACCATCATTTTGGTTATAACCTGCCAGGAGAAGGCTTAGCCAGCGGCAATTCTGACTGAGTCAACAGCAAATTCCCCAGTGAGCTGGATGCACTTTTATTGATATGGGCTGAATGAGTTATCTCTAATGAAAATTACGGGGGATTTCCTATTTACATTACAAAACCAAGTGCTCTCACCTTCCTCATCAGTCTTGCATGGACAACTGGCCTCGTGCCATAACTGCAAGCCCAGTTTGTGTGCCTCACGGGTGGGATCTCTCCCTTGCAAACAGTTGATGCTTTAAGTTTTGTGGGTTTTTTTTTCTATGCTTTATAATTATCAAGTTAAAATAAGGACCAGGACTCCCCCTCTGCCTCTGGAGCAGTGACAGTATTAATGGCATGAGGGTGCATATCGTGTGCACTGACCTTTGCTATGGAGAGGATGCCTACAGAATGTCAGAGTTGCAAAGCTGGGTTCAGCCACCACCATCCATCATAGAATCATAGAATGGTTAGAGTTGGAAGGGACCTTAAAGATCATCATGTTCCAACGCTCCTGCCATGGGCAGGGACACCTCTCACTAGAGCAGGTTGCTCAAAGCCCCACTGCAGTGCCCTCTGCGAGCCATGTGTCGGGTCCAGCCAGCTGGGATGCATTCTCCAGGTTTTTTATGATGCCCCATCCTATGGGTACAGCTCTGCTAGTAAAGCCAGCATGATTGTAGCATGTTGTGGATTACCTATTGCTTCTGACACGTGTGGAGACCTTGCATACAAAGTATCATCAAGGAGCCAATTTTTACTGTTGAATCAAATCCCTTAGAAACTACTTTCTAATGGAAATTATAATGAAACTTTAATTATAACTGTGCTACTTGGTTCCCTGAGCGTACACATCCCATTAGATGGTTTCTGCTAAGATAGTGACATCTTTCAAGCTCATTTCCAAGCGTATTAAAAAAAAAAAAAAAAAGGCTGGTATTTTACCTGTGACATGTTACAACTGTTGGTATTTTTTCTGGGTTCATCAAAATCTCATTAGCATTAATCAGAGATGTGACCAGAGAATAATATAGTTCCTTGGGTTATAGACTGTACAGAAATATTTGCATGAGCCAGAAACATATTTTTTGTGATGAAGCTTTAGATTTTTAATTTTTAAAGAAATTTTCAGCACAACAGAAGGGCTTGTACATATAATTGTTTAAGCAGAGTGCAATACATAGGATCACAGTATCATAGAATGGTTAGAATTGGAATGGACCTTAAAGATCATCTAGTCTAACCTCCTCTGCCATGGACAGGGACACATGCCACTAGGCCAGGTTGCTCAATGCCACATCCAGCCTGGTCTTGAGCAGTTCCAGTGATGGGGCATCCACAACATTTTTGGGCAACCTATGCCAGTCATACCACTCTTAAAAGAAAGAATTTCTTCCTAATATCCAATCTAAATCTCCCTTCTTTTAGTTTAAAACCATTACCCCTCATCCTATCACTACACTCCCTCACAAAGAGACCCCCTCCAACTTTCCTGTAGCTCTCTTCAGGTACTGGAAGGGGCTATATGGTCTCCCTGGAGCCTTCTCCAGGCTGAACAGCTCTTACTCTCTCAGCTTATCCTCATAGGTGAGGTGCTCCAGCCCTCTGACTATCTTTGTGGCCCTCTGCTGGACCTGTTCCACCAGGTCCATGTCCTTCCTGTGCTGAGGACTCCAAAGCTGGACACAGAACTCCAGGTGGGGTCTCACCAGAGCGGAGTAGAGGGATAGAGTCACCTCCCTCAACCTGCTGGCCACTCTGCTTTTGATGCAGCCCAATACAGGTTTTATTCAGGTGATTAATCATACTGTTCCCACGTGACTACTAAAGGAAAAATACGGTGTCATCTTTCCTTTCCTTGCTTATATCTGTATCATCATCCTAGGCAATAATTTTGCAAAAAGGGGATATTTAACTTATTTTTATCAAATGAGCCATTCCATTAGCTTCAGTTGCAGGACCTGGGTGTAGCACTAGCCATTACTGCAATTCAGAAATGTACAGTTAGAACTAGGCTACATTAACCTGTCTATTAATGAGATAATTTGCGGAGAAGCTACAAAAGCCCAGATCTTTTCGGCATGAGAAACATCAGGCAGTTTAATGGTTTGCGGATTAAATGCAGATTGCTGATCATGTCTGGTAAGAAATAATCCAGGATTATTCCAGGTGTCAGCATGCGCTGGAATTTGATCCCTCCAGGCACAAACAGGCAGGAGCCTTTCCTACGCTTGGCTGGGGTGGCTCCCCTGGTGACCCCCTTCTTGGTGGCCTGGCATATTGAAGGGCTGTGTGCATGGAGGGAAGAGATAGCAGAGACATAAACAGGTCTTGACAAGGATTTGGGTCTTCAGCCTGAGCACTTTGGGGTGTAACCAACCCATGTAATATCACCAGCAACAATAAACCACTTTAAGGTAGGTGCCTCTACATACTGCTGGGAAGAAAACAGGCAGCTTAGCCCAAGGCGCTGTCTGCTCTCAGGTGTTATGTGACTCAGCTTGGCTGCCCAGGGTGGCAGGTGGCAGATGGCAAAGTCGAGGTTTTAGAACCTGATCCTTTGTCCTTTTATATGTGGACTTGAAAAAAGAAGGAAAAGCGAAAAAAAAAAGTGATGCTATCTTTCTGACACTGCTGGCTAAGAGGGAGAGGAGAAGCCTTTGCAGCATTACAACGCTGGAAAGTTAGGAGAGATTTTTCACTGCTGATTTTTTGAAAAGGGGAAGAAAAAAAGCAGCTGCTCCAGTGCAGGAGAGTGTAAGAAAGACCAATGTTCTTAGTTTAAAATAGCCCCAGAAAGCAATTACTCTTCTTGTGGAAAGTGCAGGATTCCTGGGTACTTCTTAAGCTTGTCCTGCAGGTACAAATGTGCCTTTTAAAGTTTAACCTGCTATGTGAATCCTGCTGGGAACTCTGTTTTCTCTCCTTGACTTTGTTGCTGTATCTCCAGCTTGTCTGTGTGAGCAATGCCAGATTGCAGTAAAGAAAAGTTGACATTAGAACTTGGAATAAAGCCTTCTTCCCTTTGCAATGCAAGGGGCTTGCTTTTTAGAGATAAGGTTAGCTCCTTCGGCTTCAGCAGTACCCTCGAGTTAGTGATTATCATATCCCAAATGCAGAACTAGGGGAATGAGGATGGTGCTGGTAAAGAGAAAGATACTGGAGGGATGCACTGCCTTTGATGTGACAGCATATATCAGCCGTGAGCTGAGGGCCCAAACTGTTTTTCAGCACCTACAGTAACCTGGGTGTGGCTTGGGGTGCTTTCCCTCTGCTTTCATTTCAGCTTTGTATTCTGGCTATAAATCTATATAAGATGCTGGGATCAGGAGAAGCAAGGGAAGATAATTCAGCCCAAATACCTCACTGTGGGGTCAGGCCTTTGCTCCTTAGCACAGAAACAGAGGGGTTAACACACAGGCTGCAGGACAAAGTAGATGCAATGTTTTCAGGTGTGTATTACCTCGTGTACCAGACCCAGGCAGTAAAAAGTTCAGTCTTTCTGTAGTTGGGAAAAAAAAAAAAAGAAGAGAAAGAAAAAACCTGTGTAGGTTGCTCAGGAGAATATTTTAACATCTGGAATAGCCAAGCTGTGTAGATCTGGTTCAGCATCTTCTTAATAGGCACTTTGCATAATGAGCTAATCGGTTGCAACACAAAGTGGCTACGTGAAATTGATATCGCAGGTTGCTGAACAGTGGCTGCATGAATATCATGACTGTAACTGCTTAAATCATAGAATCATAGAATGGTTAGAGTTGGAAGGGACCTTAAAGATCATCCAGTTCCAATCCCCCTGCCATGGGCAGGGACACCTCTCACTAGAGCAGGTTGCTCAAAGCCCCATCCAACCTGGCCTTGAACACCTCCAGGGATGGGGCATCCACAACTTCTCTGGGCAACATGTTCCAGTGCCTCACCACCCTCACAGGAAAGAAGTTCTTCCTAATATCTAATCTAAATCTCCCCTCTTCCAATTTAAAACCATTACCCCTTGTCCTGTCACTACACTTCCTGACAAAGAGTCCCTCTCCAGCTCTCCTGTAGGCTCCCATCAGATACTGGATCTCACTTCACAGCGGCGCATCTTCTTGTGGCCTCAGAACCCTTGTTCTGCTGCCTGTCTGGCTGGTGTGTGTCCCTGCCAGCTCTGAGAGACCTTCCCCCATGAGGGCACACAGGGCACCAGTGTGGCCTCACTTCTCACTGCCCCAGGACTGGAAACAGGCCACTGTTTCCCTTCAGTGCCTCTTCTTGGCACAGACAAGATATAAGTCTATGTACCATTCTTTTAGACAGAAAAAAAGTACCTCTGTACCTGAACAGTCCATGCTCAATGGATTTTACATCTGCACCTTCTCAGGAGTATGGTATTTTGCCACCTCTGTTGTTTCTCTGTGCACAGGGAGATCAGAGTGCCAAGACCAAGAGTTCAGGGAGCCGGGGCAGCCGTGGGCTCCCACTGGGGTGCTGGAAAAGGTGGGAAAGTCCAAATCAGGATAGTTGCAGTGAGGATGTCCCTGTGCAGAGAGAAACTTGGTGGGGAGCCTGCCCTGTGCTCTGCCACCACAGAGACTTTCCTCTGAGAACAGAGACTGATCCTGCAGGGAAGTGCTTTGTTATATCATATGTATTGGAGGATTTCTCATTTAATAATTGTGTCCTTAACATGGCACTCTTCATCTCTACTTCACAATCTCCCAATTTCAAATGAACATGCCCATGAAATATTTCATGTTTCAAATTAACATGGAGCACCAATTTGCCTAGGAATCTTTACAAATCAGTGGGGAAGTGCTCTTTGTGTCTGCAGTTTGACTTTCTGCTCCAGAAACTTCCTTCAAAATTCAAAAAATTACTATGATACATTAATTTAGTTTTAAATTAGACTTTAAAGCCCAGACTTTACAACTGAGCCAGGCCAAGATCTTTAGGGTCTTGGGACCTGATGTTATATGTCTAAATCCACCTTTATATATTTATCCTTCCAAACATCCCGACAAGCCCACTTGTGCCCCATGTGCAGGCACCAGCAGCTGAAAAGCCCCAGCACCAGCAGCCTCCCTCCTCTTCAGGGAACACTCTGGAATACAGAAAATCTCTGCAAAGCAAAGTGCACAATTTATTATACAACCACTAAATTGCAATTTAGAAAACAAAGTGAAGACCGGCTTCTTTTTTGGCTTCCTAAAGCTACTGTGAAGAGAGATAGACTTTGTCTTACCAAAATATCTAATCTTATCTACGGTGTCCCTGGTTTTAATTGCTATGATAGTATGGGAATAACGGAGAAGAATACCAAGCTGCAGGTTAGGGAGGAATCAGAGCAACTCCCCCCAGCTTTCCAGGGCGGGAGGTGTCTACAGATGCTGCAGGAGCTGATTTCAGACGTGCTGTGAAAGTGAAACCTGATGAACTGGGAGGACAACCAGATTACAATGCAGCCAGGACCAAGACTTTGAATTAAAAGAAAAGTGCGTACTGGTGCACAAGCAGATACAAATAACCAAAGCCTCTTCATTTGAGGGCTTGCAGAGAAATATCTTTCTAAGGTATGCTTTTATAAGCATTAAACAGTTTTTGGCACTTGTGATAATCATGAGGTCCAAAAAACCAAAGGTAGAAAATTGCCTTTTTCTGGGAAAGAGCACTGTTAATATTGAAATCATTAAAGCAGCCAAACTGTGTGAAGGGCATCTTTATTCCCCTTTGGCACATCATGACTATACTTCGATCAATGCAGGCTATATCTCCACAGTTTTCTTTGTCTAAACCAGCTTTGATCAACTGAATTGCACAAATTTCTTCAGGCTGCCTCCATAGTAAGGATGTGTGCGCTGGGCTGGTCACTGGTGACCTGTCTTTACCCATATGACCCTTATGATGAAGAAATAAGATTTAGAAATGAGATTTTTTAGATGAAGAAATAACATTTAGATCTCAGTGGATTCAGCAAAAAGACACGATTGTGAATTGCTGCTGAACTGGAGCCGCTGTTTTTTCTTCCAGCCAGCGGCATGGGGTACCCACTCCTTTGCCTGGCCAACGGCAAAATGTGGAAACTTCATCCTTTTTCAAGAGGGCAACTGTAAGGAAAAGACTGGTGATTAAGTGGGAATGCCTTCTGCAGTCGTGGGCTGATGAGGCTGGGTCCCAGGGTGGGAGGGGAGGCTTCAAGGGCGGCCGGTTTGGAGAAGGGGACAATTCAACAGGCAGAAAAAAACACCTGCTCTTAAGGAGTGGGTATAAAGCACTGTCAGCTGATAAAATGCCTTTCTTTTTAATTTCCTGCTTGAACCAGTGACTCTTTTCTCTCCCTGGGTTCTCTCCTCAGCGGGAGCAGGGTGTCTCACTGCTGGACAACAGAGCCTTTCCTCTCAGCTGCCCCAGGCAAAGCGAAGAAGAAGTGGGGAAGGACACAGGAGACATACAGAACTCTGGCATGCATGGAGAGTAAATCAGGGTGTTAAACAAAACCTCTGCTCTCAGCTGGCTAATGTTTCAAAGGAAAACATTTCAAACGCTGAGAGAGATTGTGCAGTTAGCCGGTGATGCAATTACATGGCTGTAAGCTGTAGAAACTCTTTCAATGTGGCACATATTAAACCTTTCAGAGGTAGTGCTTTGATTTTTAATTTTACGCTGTTGGCAGGCAATCAGGGTCTTTAATAGTATGGGGGCCAGAGGGAAAATGTTTCAAAACAGCAAGGATCTTATCATAGTGTGCAATTAATGAATAATTATTAAAAACCAGAAATAGCTGGAAGAGCAGGCAAGAGCTGGCAATGCAATTCTCTGGTTTCAGGCCTATAATGAAATCTCAAGAGAGGAAAGTATGATATGCAGCTTTGTGCAATTAAAGCTGGGATTTTTTCCCCCTGGGTGAAAGATCAGTGATCTTGAAAAAATATACCTGTCACTTGGTTTTGTTTTCAAGTCGTTTAATTGTCATAGTAAAGCATTTAATACCCAACAAGCACAGAGACATTCATTCAAATTATGGAATTTTGGGGTTCTTTTTTTAAAACAGTAATATTTTGGGGGTGGGGTGAGAGGTGGAGGGGGATGGTTCTGGTGTGTTTTGGTTTTTGTTTTTTAAGACGGTTGATAAAAAGCCTGCCTGCCAGTATAGCTTGACTGTGATAACCATGAGAGGAGGCTGCAGTAGTGCTTTCTGATTGCATTGACTGGTAGGTTTGACCAGGAAGACATCAGAGGTGAGAAAGAAAGGCTTGATGTGGATATTTTTTCAGTGGTGCCCAGTGACAGGACAAGAGGTAACAGACACAGACTTGAACATAAATTCTGTCTAAACACGAGGAGTAACTTCTTTACTTTAAGGGTGGCAGAGCACTGGAACAGGCTGCCCAGAGAGGCGGTGGAGTCTCCATCTCTGGAGACGTTCAAAGCCCTCCTGAATACGTTCATGTGCAACCTGTTCTAGGTGAACCTGCTCTGGCAGAGGAGTTGGAGTAGATGATCTCCAAAGGTCTCTTCCAATCCCATATCCTGCTGTGATTCTGCAGATGCTCTGCCATAGGGTAGTGCTTTCTCTACTATGTCGGGGAAATTTAACACTTGTGGTGTCTTTCCATTTCCAACCTATTAAAAAAAAAAAAAAACACACGAAAAAAATCCTTTCACATTCTCTAGTGGAGGCATGTACAGTTTACCTGTGTGTTTGCCCATTTCACCTGTTTTTCTGTATTTGGGCAGGAATTCCCTTTCTGCTTTCTCTGTCGTACCCAGCACAGTACAGCTGTGGTCTCACTGAGATGAAGCAGCTCCATGTCCTTGCTGTCATTGCGAGGGAGTCCTAATTGTACATCTTTAGATGTGAGACACTTCCTCACCTGAGGCAGGTACAGTCTCCAGCCTGGTGTGACCTACTCATCCCAACAACTCAAACTATGTGTGAATTAGGAGCTAAGAACCGGTGTCTAAAGGGCCTTGGTGCTCTACCAAGCCAGGAATGCTGATACATGTTGTGATCAGCTTCAGCATGATGTAAGAGCCCTTTAAACCAAAGACTAACTTATGGCCTAACCAAAATAACAAAAAATGTTAAACTCCTCCACTGAGGAGGCCTTTGGAAGGAGCAAAGGCTTTGTTTTCTTTTTTCCTCAAGTGCAGCTGTGGCTGTGTGCTATCACTGGTCTTGTTTTGCTAATCAAAAGTGAACTTGCAGTTTGCATTTTCACTGGGAAAGAACAGGACCTCCCGGCTTGGAAGCGGGAACGACTGTTTTGCTTTTAAAGCTGCATAACAAATCTAATAGTTAAAGGTATAACGCTTATGTTTTGTCACTGAAATCCATTAGTCCGTGGCAGAGTGAGAGTGGCTCTGGCATGAAGGCTCCGAGATGCATTTGCTTGAGCAGCCCCCTCTTTCGAGAACTGAACCGCATTTGCTTACTGCTGTTACATTATATATGAACTAAACACAGAAAAAGTTATTTACAACTATCAGCCATTTCTACATGCAATATTGAGAGGTTTGTCCATTAGCTTCGAGACACAACTGCTTAAATTGTGTTGGGGGGAGTGCAGTGTGTGAGAGTGTAAGTGTTACTTGGCTGCTGGTATCTTGCGTTCACCTCCTCGGTGTTAATCCCGTTGTACTGGCACACTGCAGGAGGGTAAGACATGGCATCCTTCTGTACCAGTATGTGTGCTCTAGTGTGTCACTGGTGCTGACAGAAACAAACTGTGAATGACTTGGATCGGCACTGAATGGGGAAAAAAAACCCTCTGTTGGTTCCTTGGAAGGCTTCCTGGCTTGAGCACAGTTTTGCATATTTATTTAGACACTTTGATTGCCATGGAGCATGGCAGCTCTGAAGAACTTCATGAGCTAGAAAGCGCTTCAAGAAACAATTAGATTTCCCAGACATATTACACTGAAAACCAATGGCACACTGTTGGGGAGGATGCCAAATTGGCTGGTAGGGGGCAAGCAAAACCCAGAGTGGATCAGCATAAATGAGCTGTGGCGTTTTCTTGAAACTGTTTCTAGGAGACAGAAGTCAATCTTCACCACTGTGCCTGGCTTCTCTGTGACGGTGTTTTGTTTTCTGGCCTCAGGGTTTTTTCTGTTTTTCTTCTCACCCAACTCCTGTGCCCTCTCTTTCCTCCAGGGCATTGGTAATGTGGTGGTGTAAATGTTTGCTGGTTTGCAAGTGAGGCTCCCAGATCCCTGTCCTGGCTCAGGATGGGGACTTCCCAAGGAAAGGTGGAGCTGGAGCCTCGCTGGGCTTTGCCAGCCAGCAGTGAGGGGAAGCTGCTCCTCTGTGTGGACAACTGCAGGAACTAGAAAATGGACCTGTTTTGGCAGAGGTTTTGCTGCCCTTGACCCTATTCCCAGGCAGGGCAGGTGGGTGCAGCAGTGTCCCAGCCAGTGTTGCATGTCTATGAGTGCTGTGGTACCAACCGGGAGCGGTGCATGCTCCTCTCCACACATCACACTGGTTTTGGGCATGGTCCTCACAGGGTTTGTTTGCTGCTTTGGCCCAGCAGACCATCACAGCATCTGGAGAGGTGCTTTGAGCCTTGCTTCCAGTTCTCACTGGGCTGTGAGGATGGAAGCCATCACCCTTCTCCGGGAATTTTTCTCAGGTGGGAGAGGTACCTGCAGCTCTTGGGCTCGCAGGAAATTTTCTTTGCTATAAGGCATTCTTAGCACTCATCAAAAGGAGGTTGTTACTGTTCTTTTGTTCCTGAAAGACCTTCTGAAGGCAGTAGCTTTTTTTCTTCCTTCTCCCTTAAAAACATTGAGGCCGAGTGTGCACCAATGGAGTTTGTTACAGTGTCATAATTGGCTTCAGCTCCTGTCATTAATTGATAATCTTGCTGGATCTGCTCTAATGCAGTGCCAGCTCAGCAAGCTCCAAGAAACTCTTGGGTAAAGTGCTCTCCATTTTGAGACTATCCTTGGCAGCTTATCACTTGATTTATCTCCTATTTCCAGGTGTGAAACTAAAAGTAAACCATCATTGTAAATCACTAATTCAAGCAGAGTGAGAGAAGAGCACACAGTTTGCATATTTCAACACCACTTAATTAGAAAAAAAAAATAAAAAAAAAATCCCTTGTTCCATACAAATGTACAACACAAATCCTTTCTCTTAATGCTTCAGATGGGTAAAATGTCCTTTTGAGTCCCACATGTCTAATGCTGCTGCTTGTCTTGTTACAACAGACTTTTAATTTTGCCCCTGGGAGCAGATCGGGCAGTAGCTTTCTTTGAAGCCCAGCCCAGTGTGTGTCTCAGTCTGGGGAAGAGTCCCTGCCTGCTGCCGCCACGTGCACCAGCACTGACACCTCTTGAGCCAGCCTTGAGCCTGCTGACCTTATATACTTATTTTTAGTTTAAAAAGCCTTTTGTGCTTGCTAATTGCATAACTGCCCTTTTACATCCTGGTAGTTTTAGATGAGGTGGGGCTGTGTGTCTACTCCAAATGTGTTCTTATCTGACTCTGGTTCAAAATCAGCTTCCAGCTGCAAATTGTGTTTTTGCGTGACTAGACTTTCTTCTCTACCAGCCCCTATTTCCTCGAAACCACCTCCATGGAAAACAGAATCATTTACTGGATCAGCATGAATAACATTTTCTCATGGCATGCCACTTTGGAAAAAGAAATGATTCTTGATCTGATCACCGCCTTCAACCCTCCTCTTTTACTGGGTCCCTCTCTCCTTCTTCCATTACTCCTTATGCTCCTGCTGTGCTGCTGGGTGACTGCACCTCCAGCATTTGCATCTTGTCCCTCCCTCTGCTCTTTATCTTGGCAGTATAAATTGCTCCAGCATCCTCACAATTTTGATCTGCAATCATTTTCCTCCACTAGCTTGTTGCAGTGCACAAACCAAATACTCGCTTTCTTTTCGGACCGGGCTGACCACTGGTGTACTGATCTCAGAGCAACTTTGGAGCTGAGAGCTTTGCGAGGTGCCAGGTGTGCCAAAAAGTGGATTAAAAATCGAAGCCAGAAGAGAGAACATCCCTTTTAAGAAAACATCCAAACCCATTCCTGTTTTTTTCCTTCCAGCACTTGGCGGTTGCTATTTAAACACAAAGTTAGAAACCCACTGTGCCCTTACTAAATGAAATATCCTGCTTCAGAAAAATGAGTAAACAAACAGCAGCATCATCTTTTGATTTATTGGTGTGATTCTTCTTTGAAGAGTGATCTCTAACAGGCTTTTCTATTGCGGCTAAAAACATTGCATTGTACATAAGATTTTCTTGTTCAGATCAATTTGCTAAATTTTCGTTTAGTTTCAAAGTGGTTCATTTTGTTGAGGCTTCATTTTGTTCAGAGTAGCAACTGGAGAGGTTTCCTGTAGCTTAGAGAGATTGCTTTTGAATTGGTACATTATTCAGTCATGAATTGTTCCTTTAGTGTATGAGCAGCTGAGTAGGGTTTTTATTACAAATACAAGTTTGAGTGCAGAACAACTACTATTTTGGCCAAATAAAGAATGTAAAATTAAGCACGAATCTTCAAAGTGTGCTGTGATGCTTTTGTATACCGTGTGCATTGGGTTGTTTGGTTTTTCCTGAGTACTTAGCAAAAGCCTCCTGTAGGGCATGGTAGTATGATTGACTGCACACAGAATTTTAAAAATAATACAGTATATTGTAGGAATATGGCTACACTAGTGTGAGAACTGAAACTGTTTTCCTATTATGAGAAGATACAAGTGGGTAAATTTTGGTCTTTGTGGTTGGCTAATAATTAAGTAGGTCTTCAGCTGCATTCAGCATCCTATTGCAATGCTTTGAGTGAGTGTAACGGGATTTCTGCAATCAGTGAGGTAATGAGGTGGTGTAGGGTGGCAGAGCAAGTGCAATCCCAGTCGTATGCACCACCCTTTTAAAATACAGGCTTCCTCTGTGTTATTTGTTGTTGTTTACCAGTGGGACATGATTGCTTTTACCTACATAGAATTAGTTCCCACTTCTGCAGGGTTTTTGGGTGTTTTTTTTTGTCTGATAAAGTTAACTTGGGTGAATGGAAAGCATTAGGAAAGAAATGTCTGGTTTTTGAAGATGCTGCCTCAGAATTTCTTGAGATCCTGTAGGTGGAAGGTTCTTGTAGCACAGCAAGTGATGTTATTTGCTTTAGTGTATGGCAGTGAATTAGAGTGCCTTGTGTGTTCCAGCTGCCCCAGTAAAGAGATTGAGGATCCTGTCATTGCCTCAAAGCAGAGCTTCTGCCACATTTTGCTGCAGTAGGCTTCACTGGTGCAGTCACCAAAAATCATTTTTCTCTGGCTTTGAGGGAATGCAGGGTTTGTAAGGGCAGGCTGCTGCGCACAGCACAGCTGCCCAGGGTTCACTCTAGCACCAAGTCTGGACCCTTGGCCCTCTGACTTCAAGGATGTAAGAGTCCATTTTTACTCTGGTATCTTAGGGGAGAGCTGCTTGTTTTTTGCTACGTGACTTGGTGGTTACAGAAGTTTATTGTCACATGAGAATTTGATTTAGCTCTTCAGAGTTAAGAGTTTCTCTCATTAGTAAGTGAAAATCTTACGAAGCTCAGTAAGAAGGTATCTTAAAACCTCTCTTCCCGAGACATCTTAGGTCTGAGTAGAAAAACTTATTTCAAAGTAAGAGATCACTGTGGAAAGAGGATGACAAATGAAAGCCTAGTGGATATAGCTATGTTAATGGGGGCAGAGCGGCTATTTAATTACGTAGCAATGTCAGAAGCAATAGGATTATCTATTTCTGTCATAGTACGGGTCAAACTGAAGACCAACAGTTGAACTTAAGGTGCTATATAAATGCATAGAAAAGTTCCCAAATGCTTATAATTGCCCTCTCAGTTGCTGCAAATTCTGATATTTAGTGATCTTCTTTCTCTCTTTCACAGTCATATATTTATTATATGTGAAAGGGTTATTGTAAAAGCCTTTTCTCCATTACTGTGATCCTGCGTGCCCAAAGCTGGAGCCAGCCACATGGGGCTGGA
Source organism: Thinocorus orbignyianus (assembly GCA_013400375.1). NCBI lineage: Eukaryota > Metazoa > Chordata > Aves > Ciconiiformes > Thinocoridae > Thinocorus > Thinocorus orbignyianus. The sequence continues at coordinate 1,780,742 of VXBW01006525.1, forward strand.
AGAAGAAATGTGTTCTGCAATTTACAGTAATGTAGATTTAGTCCTTGCTGAAATGCCCTGCATCTTCACTGTGCTGCAGAAAACATCATCTTTATCACTAGATTCCAGAATTTACATTAAAAATGGCATAATTGAATCAAATATGTTGCAACATCATGATTGCTCTTCCTTGTTTATAGGATTTCCTCTAAAAAGCACGGTCGTGTGCCTGTATTTTCTAGGGGAGAGGGAGAGAGCAGGCTGTCGGGTAGCTGGAGCTCTGCCTTAATTAGTTTTCTCAGGTCTGCAGTAATATCTTATAGTTCTTAGTGTTTCTTGGAAAGGTGCTACATAAGATAGAGAGAGCTGCATGCTCTAATTCCACCTGGAATACTCTAGTTAGCTGAGGATTCACCTCAAGGAAATAAAAGAGAGATGAAAGGCCAGCAAAAATATACCCGGTATGGCTTAGATAAAGAAAGGAACACACGCTGTTTTTTTTTCTGAAGTTAAAAGTCATTATAAGGCGTTTACTTCAAATAAATTATATAGAATGAGATGAGCTGACATCTTTTACTAATTCTGAGATACAAGACTGAGACTGCACTTGTGGAGGAGAGGAAGAAATGCTGTCAGATGTTTGCTGTGAGCTCTTGCTGCTTGCGGGCTCGCTGAGACATTCTGGAAGTCCCCAGCAGTCATCTGAAAGCAAAGTGCAAATATCACAGCACAGACCCAAGGCTCCCAAACCAAACGGTGCCGGAGAGCTCAGTGAAGCCCTGTTCAGGTGTTTATTTGAATGTCATTTCACAGAGCAAGGTCACCTTCTCACCTGATACGGCCAGACTTTGAGTCTCAGAGACTTTGAATCGGGCTTCTGTCAAGGTTGTGGCGAGGAGGGGGAATACTCTTTATCTTGTGTATGTATTTGTTGAAAAGGTTTCAGAAAGGAGTTTTTGACATGTTTGCACTCATTACAATTCTCTGGACAGCTCTGAAATGTAAATAAAAGGATATTCAGGTGTTAGTAGAGAAGAGACTTCACTGCAATGGAAAAATTACTGCTCCCCAGATAGCCTGCTCGGAGGGAAGCTGCAAACAAGCAGTGTTTGGCCAGTGTTCTTAGTGCCATTTTGAGGAGCTTCACCACTACCCAAGGCTTCGATCCAAATTATCAAAGGTTAGGCCTAATTTAAAGAATAGAGCTGCCTTGTTGTGTCACAGTTACTTTATCTTTCCCCTGTTAACACGACAGCCAGGACATGCTTCAAGGAGTCAAACTGGAATTTGGTCTTCGTTCACCTGCAGCACTGGAATTGCTGCTGAATCTGTAGGAGGTGGTTGAATCAGAGATTTGACCTCCCCCCACTCTCCAAAAGATAGCTGCCTGCTGCCCCAAAACAGCTCATTTCATTTCTTACTATGCTGTTTCCAGGTAAGAAAGTCTCCTGTGCTCTACTGCAGATTATGATTTTCCTTAAACCTTAAAACAAATTGGTTCTGGAGATATCTGTGAACTCAGATTTCATTCTGACTGCATTTGTTTATTGTTTTCCCTCCAAAAAGAAGAGGAATCTGTTCAGAGCAGAAAAAGACTCACTGTTGTCAGAAAGAGCAGACTGTTGGTGTGTTTAGAAGAACACAAGAGCTCTTCATGCAGGCTTTTGCCTGCCCATGCCAGACTTGTAGCGGGTAGAAAGAAATACTTGGACTGTGTTGGTGTGGTTTTGGATGATTTTGGAATCATAGCATCATAGAACCATCTGGGTTGGAAGGAACCTTTAAAGGTCATCTAGTTCAGCTCCTCCGCAATGAGCAGGGACATCTTCAACCACATCAGGTTGCTCAGACACCTGTCCAACCTGATCTTGAATATTTCCAGGGATGGTGCATCTACTACCTCTTTGGGCAATCTGGGCCAGTGTTTCACCACCCTTCTTGTAAAAAATGTCTTCCTTGTATATGGTCTAAATTTTCCCTCTTTTAGTTTAAAGCCATTACCCCTTGTCCTATTGCAACAGGCCCTGTTAAAAATTTTGCCCCCATCTTTCTTATAAGCCCCCTTTAAGGACTGAAAGGCGGCTGTAAGTTGCTCCAGGGGACTAACAACTCCTGTGTCCTGGTCTGGGGTGGGACCTGGTTGCACCCACAGTTTCCTGCAGTGGCTCTGTCCCCCTGCCAGTGCTCTTACCCCATGTTGCAGCCCCATCTGCCTTGTTGCATTCCTGCTCTTCCCCTCCCTGGATCCTGCTTCCTCTTGTGGACTTTGGTGTAGAATTTGGAAAACTGCACATAATTTTAATGGCAATTTCCTTTGGTTTCTCTTCTCACTTGGGCTGCTGAACATAAACTCCAATTGCATTTGTTTTTTAAAGCAGCTGGCAAGCGTGATCTTGCTACCATTTGTGCATCAATAATTCCATTTTCATCTTACTCCCTAGAAAACAGCAAGTTTTCTTCATTTGAGGGGTTTTGGTACAAAAATCTGACTTGGAGATTGATAATATCTCTCATTTAGGAAGAGGTTTGCTGATTCTCCCATGACAGTTGTCTCACTATAACATATAACTCTAGCTTATCTTTCTGGCGGAGCTCATGAGTATCTCATGTATCTCCTGAGCTAATATATTGTCTTTCTGTATTTGTATTCTGCAGTTGATTGTTCGATGATTTCTCCTGCTGAATTGCAATAGATGAGCTGTTTAATGTTGCAACGGCTGATTTTGTAATGTAAAAACAAAAACCCTCTCAATTCCAAATTGTGTTTGCTAGTTAGAACGCAGAATTTAAATGAGATATCTATGGAAGATGTATTTTTTTTCCCATTGTTTTGCCAGTGCAGAAAGAAAACAAGTCTTCACTCTTTCTAAAAGAAAATTAAAGCAACCATGGCAAGAATTTGTTTTGCAAGGAAGAAGCATCAATAAAAGTGAAATCTGTTCCTTTCTGCACATTTGTGTCCATGTCACTGTTTTTTAAAAATACTTTCTCAATGCAGAAATAACAATTATCAATAAGCTGGTCTTTTCTGGCAGCTGGAATGTTAAGATTTCTAAAAATGAGCAGTTTAAAATATATTTATTTTATCATGATATGTCTTCTGGTGCTGAGTCTACGTGTATTTCCACAGTATTCCCGATCTTCTTTTCACCAAAGTGGCCCTAATTTGAACTTTCTTTTCTCTTTTTACTGGAGAATTGTTTTAGTCAATGGAAATGAATGACTCAAAAGTAGATGTTGGATTTTGTAGCTTTTATTGGCAAAGCGTGTGAGATGGGCACCTGAATGAAACACTTAACCGTTGCTTCAAATGCCAACTGGAGCATGTCTTATGAGGAGCAGCTGAGGGAGCTGGGGTTGTTCAGTCTGGAGGAAAGGAGGCTGAGGGGAGACCTTATCGTTCTCTAAAAATACTTGAAAGGAGGTTATAGAGAGGTGGGGATCAGTCTCCCAAGTCACAGTCAATAAGACAAGAGGAAATGGCCTCAAGTTCATGGCAGCCTTGCCAGCTTGTGTCCTCCACAGAGCTGAGATCCCCAGCAAATCGCTGCAGTGTGTCAATGCGGTGACCATAACAGCAAACCCACACATGGATTCACCACCCTGGGGGGTGCTGCCTCAGCACTCCACTGCGAAAATTAATTGCCCTGTTACAGTATCATAGACCACACTATCATTCTGTGTGAAGTTGTACACATTTAAGACTGAATTATGGCTGTTGAAGAGCACTGAGATGAAGTTTGCAATTGGAAAATAAAGCTGAAGAGCAAGATAAACTTGTATTTGAAGTGCAAATTTTAACACGTGGAAGAGAAGAAATAAATGATCATTAAAGGTACAAACTTGTGTGGAGAGGATTTTCAAAGGTGCTATTGTCATTGCATAACATTGTTTTGAATGTGTTACCGTCTCCGTAATAATTTTTAAGTATTAAAACTAACATTATTTTCTCTAGCAATATATGAGCATGTATGTCTTTTAAAAAACCTATCATGACTTTAATCACTATTTTGCAAAAAGGCTGCTCATCTTCAGTAACAATACTTCTGTCATGAAACTTCCTTGAGTATTTTTAGCTTTTTACAAGTGTTTGCACTGTGAAATGATAATATTTAAAAATATTTGAGAAGCAAAACTTGACCCCGCTAAGAACTGAAGATAATTGTCAGATATTTTAAATTGCTAAGAAGTAAAACTGTTGACACTTGTGTCCTCATTAATTATGTTCTGTGTATCTAGTTCCCCTGACAGCTTCTGATGCATCCGGTATCACTCTCTTGAGCGGCTGTGGGCTGTCAAGTGACAGGGAAAAGCAAAAAATAGCTGATTCCTCCAAAGAGCTCAGTTTGCCATGGCTTGTGGAGAAGTGTGTGAGGTCCTTTGTGGAGAAGTGAGATCCCTAGAAGCTGTTGTTTGTTAGTGCTGCAGTTAGAGAAGGTGTTACTGTAGTGCCCTGTAAGTCCCAGCAGGATGGATCAATGATATACAGACTTGAAACTTTGGTTCAGCTCCATGCAACTCTCTCTTCATCTTCTCCTTGCGTATCGGGAATGTTCATGTTTCTCAGCCCAACACACTGCTTATCAGTTGTAGAGGACTGAAGTTACAGCAGAGGCGGAAGCATCATTGCTCTGCGTGAAAGCACAGGTTTTCTTCTGAGCAGGTTCCTCCAACATTAGTTTCTGTTAGAGGTCAGGTTCCTGGAATCACAAAGCTCACCTCACCCTTTGCCACTGAGGAGCTGACGTGATCTTGCTGTGCCGTGTCCAGCCTCAAGCAGCTCTTTGTTGCCAGTGGAGGAGAAGGAATGTGTGCAGCAGAACAGGGAGGACCTGAACTGAGCAAACCCTTGGGTGATGCAGGGATTTCAGCCAGACAGAGGAGTTGTGGTCATGTTGTTGTTCTGTTGTGTCACAACACTGGGCCAAACCTCTGACAAGCTAATTTGGTCTCGATGATCTTGTAGTGCCCTTAAGGGTATTAGAGGAGGGGAGAGTGTAGTCCATTCCAAGAGAAAAGACCTGCGCTTCAGATTCTGCTAAGTCCCTGAGTCTCAGTGATGATTTACATCGGTGTGTAGTCACCTGTGAAATGAAGTATCAAAAGCAGCTGCAGGTGCTTTTTCTGATGCCAAGGGGCGGCAGATACTTGTGTGAAATTCTTCTCAATACACCTGACAACTCCCGTTATCTGTGGAAGCTTTTAATAAGGATAAAAATTTACCCGTGTTGTCACTGCCCCACACTTGAACACATTGCTGTTTTGGGGAAAGAACAGCTGTTTATGGGAAGACTGCATGCATCACTTCAGCATTTGTGATTTAGCAGGATCATTAATGGTGTTTGCTGTTGGAAGAAAGATGACTTTATGGGCAACAGAATAGCAACATATTTATTAACGCCTTGCAGGTTTGATTCATTTATTGCACCAAGAGGCAGCTTGGTTCTTCTCAGTGCCTTTCAATTATTGTGCCACTTGATGGGACAGCACTGTCCCATCACCCAGCTGTGCTTGCTAATGAGATGCTGCCTTGTTGTACAGCACCCTTGAGGCTGGGAGGAGCATCGTGAACACTAGATGGACCCAAATCCCTCCGAAGACTTTGGGAATTGCTGGTCCATTGGTTTTTTGCTGGAAGCTGCTGACAGGACCATCAAAACACGATGGTTTTCAACTGTTTGTCCCAGGCCATATGCTTAATTCTTCCAGCAGTATTTATAAAGATAACTAGTTTGTTACTGGCTTCTGTTCACTTTAAAGCCATTATGAGAAGGGCTGTGGGGTGTTTGCCAGAGCCTCTGTGTGAGTGTTTGGAGATTTGCCTGCTTCTGCTGGCGACAGAAATGCTGTCTCGCTGGCATTTTGTCCTTGTTACCCCTGCAGCACCAGCACAGGCAGGAGCAGGGGCTGGATTTCTATCTCGGTTTTGCTTTGTCAGTGGAAGCCCTGTGTATGGGGTCTATTTGCGAGGTGGCTCCACAGCGAGGACTGATGGGCAGCAACAGGGAAACTCCTATTCTCCAAGGAGGCTACACACTTAATAGCCAGCCCGGACCCAGTGTCAGATCCCAAACTGAGCCTGCAGATCTCCCTGCTGGTTAGAGAAACTCTAATGGAGAAATCACTGGAAGATAGACACTGGCCATATCTTGTCTTCTCTCTGTAGTTACTGGCTGAGTAGGGATCATTTACTTATTGCCTCCTCTTCCAGAGGCGCATTGTTGAAAGGCAGATCTATGATTCTGGAAGTTGAGGATAAAAGGAACAGAGTTGCTGAATAATTTGAGCTTATACAAAATGTATGTAGCAATGCACATATTGACTTGTTTCGGTGAATATCAAAATTTATTGTCCCTTGAACTAAATATTGACACAGACAAAGCAGTATCAATATTTATCTCTCAGGTTAATACATTTTTATATTCACCTCAACATACATCAATATGTGCTTATTATTATTATAATGTTTGTCCTTCAGCAGAAGGAACTTGCGTGCGGTTGAGAGGGAAGAGGGAGGTTTATGTCTATCACTGTTCTTCTCCTGTTTTAAACTTCATCAAGTGCTTTATCCTGCACATGGAGCACACTCCTGCCCTCCTTCAAGCAACCCCCTTCTTGATGGTTGTGGAACTCCATGCATTGAATGCAGAATTGAGCAATTGATTTTTGGGCAATGTGACATTAACTGTCACTAGTGGAAGGGACAGCAAAGCCACCACTCCTGGTTTATAGTCTGGTTGGTTGGTGGAACTTCCTGTAGTAACTCTCACTGAGAGCCGGAGAGGAAGCGCAGAGTGTGGGACACAAATCAACAAGATTTTGATTCTGAGATCCAGCTGTAACTTGTTGCCTGCAAACTGGTGCTGTTAATGCTGAACAGGGGACACCTTGTTAGGACACCTGTGGTAAGCTTATCTCATGCCTGTGTGAGGTGTGGCGCTGTCTGCCTGCCAGCTGGAACCAGTTATGGGCCATCTTCAATGCTGCAGAGCATGCAGTGGCCCACTTGGGCCTCTTAAACTTGTTCCAGGAAGCGAGTGTGTATGGACAAGATGAATGTGGCCACTTCAGTCTCCAAAGGATTATCCTTCAGTATGTCCCATCACCTTCTTATCCCAATTCTCCATCTCAGAGAACAAGTCGACAGAGGTTTCTTAGCTAGACGATGAGGACATGCTCCACAAAGGCCAGGCTGGATGGAGCTTTGAGCAACCTGCTCTAGTGGGAAGTGTCCCTGCCCATGGCAGGGGGGTTGGAAGTCGATGATCTTTAAGGTCCCTTCCAACTGTAACCATTCTATGATTCTATGAAAAAGGATGCAGGCATGATGGCACTGAATGGCCCAAGACTTTTTGGGATCTACAGAGGCCTTTTAGCATGACTGATGCTATGGAGACCCACTCATGTGGAGATACCAGCTTTGGCAGTTAGGCAGAATCACTCTGTTAGGCAGTTCCACAGAAGCGTGCTGCTGTTCCTCTCTGGGTGTTGCTTTTAAACCTTCCGACCTTAAAGATGGAAGCTGAAGAGGCAGGCAATAACAACGCTGGGAGCAATAGTAAAAGGTGCATTCCTCTCTCCCACAGCTCACCAGCAGCCAGTTGCTGCTGCTCAGAGGCAGAGAGGGGTTTGAGTCCCATGTTGATCTGGATGGTGGCTGAAGTTGAAAGTTTGGATCTGAAATTCTACCAGAGAAACTTCTCAAAACTCTTACCTACCAGAAGCAGCACTGGTAGGAAATTCTTGAATATGGAGAGCCAAGAAGACAGTCCTGTCCTTGAGGTTCTCCAGTCTTAGCAACACTGAAGAAGCACAGTCTGCATCGCTCCAGCTGCCGACAGCACTGCCGAGCAGTGCCAATGACCACCTGCTATCACTGGGGTTGGTTTCCATCCTGCACTCATGAGTCAGACTCGCAGCAACGAAATAACAGCTGTTTGTAACCTGACATTTAAATGACAATTGTCAGTAGACAATAAGCATATGGTGGCTGATGTCTCACATGCAGACACTGCAGCAGCAGAGGCGCGGAGCAGCTGCAGGCGCTGGAAGACAGCACTGCATTGATCTGCAGCTGGGAAGGTCATAGCCGTGATTGAAGACTGCGGGTTGTGGCTTGACTTTTTTCTTAAAAGCAAGAAAGACAATAAACTAATTATTTATGTCCCTATTTCTAATCAGAGCAATATTTTTGAGTCCTGGTTAGAATAATAAATAGAACAAGTCACATTTTTAATTAGCACTGGAGTCTTTGCTTTTGACTTTCTCCCAGGTTTGTACTGACTGGCGTTATGGCCATCAAGCACCTGGTTCCTCAGAACGTGTATGCCCTTGTGTTTTCAAAGCCGTTTGTAGCAGGATCAGCTGGGGACCAAGGGCTTTCCTTATGATCAGGATTGTTTTATGATGGCAGATGTTACAATGAGGAATGGTCTCAGTATTTTCCTCTTTTGGGAGCGGACACCCCTGGTGCGTGTTTGGGAGGCTTTGTGAGTAAGGCACGGGGCATTAAAGTCACGTTATACCTTTGAGTATAGTCGGGCCAATTATGCAAATGTGACCTAAGCGCTAAATAAATTCTCCCTCTGAACCAACTGCATCGCTGCCTGCACTTGACTCAAACTCAGCAACCATATGTTTATATGCCACTGACAATTCCCATTTAAATGTCAGTTTACAAGCAGATGTTGGGAACCCGCCTTTGTGCCATTAATTAAATCACAGAAAAGCAAAGTTTGAGTTTAATGCTGCTTAAGCTAACTGTGATGAAAGTAGCTGCAGAACCTGGCAGACCTTGACGTGCCAGGGCAGGTAGGGTTAAGTGGCACAGGCAAAGGACCATGGACACGGGGCCACCGCAACAACCTCGGTTCATGGGCTATGGCAGCCAAACAAAGCCTAGTGCTGGCAGCTCCCAGTGACAATTATAATTTTGTAGACAATTCCAAGTTTTGTGGGACATCTGGTGGTGGCCAGGGTAGAGGGGAAATGTTGGACTATGAAAGGAGACAGATTTAAGTGCTCAGGTGCAGAAAACATGACAAAAATCTATTCAACAGAAGAATGAGTAAAATCTGGAAGGATGGAGAAGGAAGTCCTCTCCACTCTACCAGACATTCGCACGTATTTAAAATCCTTCCCAATAAAGTTCATAATGAATTTAATTCAGCCCCCTATGGCCCAGAGGAATGTTCTGAGTAATAAAAAAGTATTGCTAAGGGACAGATGACTGCCAAACTCCTATTCTGTGCCAGCAATGCATATTTATATTATTGGCACTTAAACACTAGGTTTATTTTACTACATAAATGATCCTTTGTCACGCATTAAGAATTAATATTGTAAGATCCACTTTTGGGAAGTTAGAATAACAATTCCCAAATTTAAATCACTGTTAAATATGTATGCTTCATTTTTAAAGAGGTGGATTTTTTTTTTTTTTTTTCAGATTAAAATTGTAGTCAAATGTGGAATGTCTTATTTTGGGTAAACTGTTTTCTGGCTGGCTTATGGCTTAGCTCTTTGAAAGGGTTTTAGCTAAGGATCTTTTTATGGTTGGTTGGGTTTTTTTTTTGTTACCTTGAAGTATCTACATCAATGTTAAATTCAAACACTTAAAGGTCAAGATATATTCACTTACACATAGTCAAGTAGACAACACAAGGGCTCCTGGCTTCTGTTGGCATGGTCTATTGCATTTTTGCTGATTAAACTGAGTGAATTCAAACACGTGTTAGAAATTTCAAGTGCCAGCGATGGAGGTCACTGGTCCACAGCATTACTTTGTTTATAAACATCATTATTCCATAGAAGATAAATCTCTGCTCTCATCTAGTGTGTCACTTCAGTGCAGCCTTCAGGAAAATGGAAAAGAAAAAAAAATAAAAAATGGAGCTACTAATTTTTTTTCACTTCAATAACAGCAGTGGAAGGGAAAGCTGGATATGAGACGAAATGTGACAGAGTTGTTGAATTCCTAGCAGGCAGCAAGCTCTAGTGAAAAGTGGATCGGTACCCGCGAAAGATGCAGTTTAGTTTACACTCAAGCCGAGACAACATTCTTAAAGCAGCATCTGTACATGATGGCACAACACAAACTTCTGCAGCCCGGGTACCAGTTGAAACTGATGGCAGCAGTGATTCAGCCCAAGTATTTAAAATGCTAAGGTCTGAACATAAAGCTTTTCCTCTGATGCATTTCAGTTTACTTCATACCTCCACGTCAAGTGGGAACAGTTGGAAAAAATATGGTGAATTTGTCAGCGTGTTTATTTACATGGTGCATCTCCTTTGAATAAACAGGCATTTTTTTCAAGTGTAAAAGCGAACAGTTACTCATTCCTGGAAAACAACAAAGTTTTACAGACATCTCCTCCTACCCCGCAAAAGCCTATCCTCGCTGCACTGAGCGAGGGCACAAGTAGCTCATTTTTCACTCACTGCACAAGCAACAAAATATTCAGTTCCCAAGAACAAAAGTGTCCAAAGACTATAAGGGGGAATCTAAAGCATTTGGCAGTTTGAACTAAAAAGGAAGGTCAATGGCAAAGAATCCAGATACAAGCAAAAAAATCACAAATCTCAGAGTACTGCATTTGAGTTTTAAAACTGAATGCACACATTGTTTGCTCTCAGTTTCTCACAGTAGCATTCATAATTTAGGAAACTATTAATCGGCATGATGAAGTATCCTGTTTCTAACAAAGAACAAAAAACTGACACAGTAGAGCTTATTTTCTTTTCCCTTGAAAGAGATCATTTGGTAAAATTTGACAAGAACTCTGCAGACCTGGGTCTGTGGGCTTTGCATTTAAGTTGCACAGGATCAAAAAGCCATAATGGAGCAGCAGCATCTTGTTGCCACCTTTTTATAAGTCACTGCTCAGAGTTCCTTATTTTCTTTTGGTCCATGCCAGGACAGAACAATACTGTCCCTGTATTTGTTATGCTGAGAGCAGAGAAAAAAACCCAAAAACCACTGAGGGCTGGAAAACTTGAAGAACTAATACACAATTCAGATCAGCTTATGACAGACACAACATGTACTGAAAAACAAGGCAAGGCAGCAGTGGAAGAGCAGGGCAGCTAAGCAAAGGGGCACAGCAGCATGCAGGAATGGGAATAAGGAGAATATAGACAAGGAGAGTCACAGTGGTTAAAGAACAGCAAAAGGCAACGGTAACCACTTGCCTTCTACTAACAGCCTTCCAGGGCTCTTCAGCTGTTGCTGTAATTTTAGGATATGCTACTTCCCCATCCTACCAAAATTATTGTGACCTTAAGTGATTACAGAAGCAAATGATCAAAAAGACAACTTTTATTTGATATCTCAGTGAGATCATAAAGTTGCTGAAGTAATTATAGCTATCAGTAAGAAAATCAATTTCTCCCCCCCACCAGAAAAAAAGACATTTCATACCTTCTTTTCGCTTGGTGGTGGTGGTGGAGAGCACTTGGACATAATCTGTTTAAGCTCTGGCAGTGTCAAAGAAAAACTCCTCCTTTTTTTTCTGTTCTGCACCCCTTCCCCGTTACATTCATGTCTTCCCACTACTGAAGCATCATTTTCCTGGCTTGAAGAAATCGGTGTGCACTTTTAGAACTGATTTCCTACAACGGCCTGTTCAATGTGGGCAATCTGACTTGGTCTGGACAGGTAAGAATTAAAACATTTCTGTGTTTCTGTTGAAAAAGGAGGCTTGACATTGAACTATAACAAAAGTCTACTGGAAATGAAAACTGTGCCCCTTCAGGGTACTCTGTACTGTTTTATGCCTCCACAGCAGGGATGGCAACCTGCAGCTTCTGCTCCCATTAGGTGTTCATACAAGGCACATTTCCTGCAAAGAGAAAAACAAAGTGGAAACAGTAAAGGGGTGGCTGCATCATGTTTCAGAAGTAGTAGTGCTTGGTGGGGGGAACACCGAAAGGAATTAATTTCATGTACCTGGTATTTCATGCAAGATGCCTGGATTGTCAGTGCTTATGTGCGCCAGAAGCCATGGATGCCAGTGAGGATTTGAGGGCCTTTCCCTGGCTCCAGCCTGGGAACAGCCTGCTCAGGTTCACCCATGCGTTTCTCCAGGGCTGCTCTTCTGAAGACAGCGTCACCACCGCAGCCCTGGGGAACACCGGTCCACAGAGGCAGAGTTTTCAGACATCCAACACTTATGTCACCCTCTTTTTAATGCCATTAGTGATGCAGCAACATGTATTTATATTTACATATAAATACAAAATGGTCAGATACCACATTTTTAAACATAATTTATAATCTGAAACTGCTTACACTTTCATAAGTAGGCTTGGGTTTTTCTCATTTACATTTATAATTTAATTCCACTGGAATTTGATTTTTAAGAAAGCCCAACATATCTTAATTACCATAAAAAGATCCATACATATTTTACTTAAAAATATCTTCTGTAAGAGGAAATTTACCAAAATAACAGAAAATATATTATTATGCATACATATTTTTTCTTTTTTTTTTTCTTTTTTTTTTTTGTAAAGTACAAACAAGAATCTGATCTCTTCTGGGTATTGCCTGATCTAATATGGCTATAGGTTCTATTTATTTTGTTTGCTTTTCAAAGTAAAGGGAAAGACATAAGAAATGTAAGAACACAAACAAAAAAAAAAATAATAATGCATTCTTTCTGAAGACACAGATATCGATGAAGGAACACTTTGAAAACTAATAAATGACAATAGGTACAAAGAACCACTATCCAAGCAGGATGCAGTCTTTTGTCAGAGCATGTGTTGCAGTGACCTTGTAACAGTTATTAAAAACAACAAACAAAAAAATGCTACTGGCAGAAAAAGCTGTCAAGCAAAACACTGAAAAATTGATACTCTTTCCTAACAAGTAAGTGCAGAACTGATACTATTTTATGGTTTTCCCCCATGTATGCACACTCCTTTCTTCCTCTTTCTGTTTGCAGGACTGATTGTTGCAACTCTGGCAATATGCTGGATGCCAAACCAGGTTAGAAGGATCATGGCTGCTGCTAAACCAAAGCAGAACTGGACTGTCCCCTACTTCAGAGCGTATATCACTCTTCTCCCCATCGCCGACACCTTCTTCTACCTCAGCTCGGTGGTGAACCCCCTCCTCTACAACATCTCTTCTCAGCAGTTCCGCAGTGTGTTTCTGCAGGTCCTCCGCTGCCGCCTGACAATAGAGCACGCCAACAAGGAGAAGTTCCTCAGAGCCAACCTGAGCTCCGGAGCAACCAGCAACCGATCTCTACGTCCACTGCTCTCCATGTTGTCTAGGCGTAATTCTTCTATAAGGGGCAACAACAAAGTTTCTTTAAGTACTTTTCAGAATGAGACCAAGCCTGACCGGAGTCCACAGAACTCAAGTCTTGAACCACCAGAGCCCAGTTTGGAAGTCGTGTCACTAAAGAGTAGCTCAGAGCCCAGTCCAGACACACAAAACGGCCTTTGTGAACATCAAGTATGATTTCATAAGGCAAAGTTAATGATTAGCAATGAACTTAGAAACACGGAAATTAAAACGAGTGAGGAATTGACTACATCTTAAAAAGAGTAACACAGATGGTTTTGTTTCCAATTACGTGAAAAGAGCAGGAGTTCCATATCCTGCTGCTGGGATTTTTAAGTGCACACTGGAAATTCAGTCTGCTAACTGAATTCATCAGCTGCCAAAGACATCAACCCCTCTCTCCCCACAGCCACTAAACTTCTCTTGCTTGTTGACAGAGATTTTGAAACAAACAGAAAATAACCGCAGTGTCTTTGAAGAAAGGAGGAGACAGAACAAACTGTGTCAGGGCAAAAAACTTGCTTGAAGTTTAGCAATACAAAAACAAAAGCGCCAACTTAAGGAGCAGACCGGTGGTTATCACATGTGCCCTCGGCACCACGCCAGAATTCCCCCTCTTCTTCGGCCGGGGCCCATTGCAGAGTGGAGTGTTGCAGCAGCTGATACAAACAGAGTTCACCTTCCCTGGAGAACAAAAGGACTGGTACCCAGCAGAGGCTATCAGACACGCTGCCGAAGATGCGCAGGATTTGCGGTACATGATTCCTGTGACATAGAACAAAGGTTACTCAGTTTTGTGCTTGAAAACTGCCTCAAAACCAGTTTACATTTCCAAAGCCACCCTGGCGATGAAGCCAGACTCCTCAGGTATACTTCGCCAACAGCTCTGCACTGCAGGAGAATCTGTCACTCTGGTTGGGAATTTTCTTTTATTTGATTCTGGTTGGAACCAAAACCATTGGTTTTGATTTACATAATGCTTATCAAATGATGCATTTTATCACCAGAATTCTTCATCTTTTGGATAAGCAGTTTGAATAGCTATAACTGAAATGCAGTTAGTTCGAAAATTATTTCTGTTTCTGTTGTTAAACATGTCTGTTTAAGGTGTCAAAGTAATTATGGTTTTCTACGCTGTTAATTTATCTTTTGAGCATTTTTTCCTTCTCTTGTTCATTTGCTGCACAGAGACAAGTACCCAAGAGTAAAAGGAGAATGACTATCAGCAAGACTTTTATCTCCCCTCCCCGCTCCTTTTTTTTTTTTTTTTTTTTTTAAAGAAAAACTAGAAACACTTTTCCAGGTAATCTCAGTTCTTGCTGTCTTTGAAGCTTAATACCCTCAACAACAACAATTTCTATTTGTACAGAGCTTTTCCGAGTTGGAAGTCTTCCATTTTTAAATGTAATTTAATCTAATTTTAATTAATAATATAATTAAGGTTATAATTTTTCAAATTGCTTTTACCTGAAAAAAGTACATTCTGATGCACATAGGTGGTATTTTAAAATGGTTTGTAAAGGCTTTAATAGTTGCATTTTCCCCTGTCACAGTGGAAAATGGCTGTGGAGGTTCCACCTCCCATTACCCTAAAATTTTCCAGCAAGTGATACAGTAGAAATTGTGTCAGAAAAACATAGACTTAAGTAGATAATGGAGGTTTGTTTGTATTGCCTTGCAGTAACAAGAAGAGGTAAATATTTCTAAGAATAATAAAATCACTATTCTTTTGAATATGAGGTTCTCAAAAGTTTCTTTTTCTTCTGAAGAGCATGGGAACAAGACTTCCTTGGAGAACAGTGCCTCCGCACCCTGTAGCATGGCCCCAGAATGTTTTTAAATACACAGCAATCAAGGCTTTTTTGGAGGGAGTGAAGGAAGCAGGAATATGACTTGTGGGTACTGAACTTACAGCACCTGCAGATACTTCTTCAGTCCCTGGGGACTCCAGAAATAAGCACTACAGCACCTACACAGTCCAGTACAGACCCCCGCAGTAGCGACTGCTTTGTATGAAGTACTTCGTAGAGCACACTGTTTGGATTATGCTCAGAAAGAAGGATTCAGAGATTTTTAATTAAAGCAATTATTTTATAGTGTCACAACATTGCTGTCGTCCCAACAATGTAGTGGTTTCCCTGCTTTGTGTTCTCCCACTGCAAATCTAAACTCTGAAACGTGCTTCAAAGCTATCTGTTAAGTTAGACTTATGAAGAGAAGCCCCCAAGTCAGTGTTAAATCTTCCTCTGTCTCCAGTAAGCTTCAATCAATCAAAACAGCAGGTAGAGCCTTTTCTCAAGAAGGAAGAGGAGCTACAGGCTGTTTTAACCGTAACAGCAAAAACAGACAGATCAAGGAGCAGAATCTTTATTACTATAGTTTGCAAAAAAGAAGAACAGTCTGTCTCTATTGACAAACCACGGCTGTCAACTGTGCTGCCACTGATCGGCTTACAATGCTGAAATCTCAGCTATGCTTCCCACAAAGTCCTGGTGCTTTGTCCATGTTCCTCCTGCAGTCTACCAAGAGCCGAGGCAGACATGACCCTTCCCATGGCTACAATTAACTTTCTTCCTTCCCCTTCCCTCTTGAGAAAGGAATCCTGTATTCAATGCAACTAAGCACAGTGATTGTTTTCCCATCTCTAATCCTCATCACAGATTCCTTCCCTGCAGCTACAGACACCCACCAAACTCGTCCGTTCCTCAGTCTTCCCTGTGAACAGCAGTGAATCTCCACTTTCCCCTCAAAGACCGAACCTTCAAAAAGCTTTTGACATCAGCAGATTTCCCATTGCCATTGTTTTATAGATCACTCTCTTCCTGACATTTTCTTCTCACAGGAATCCTGCAAAGCCCTGGTCACAATTTGAACAAGGAAGTGATTTATTAGTTAGGTCTCTGAAATATTAGATACTTTGAAATTTTCCTGTAGACAATTAGATAATGCCCTCTGAGGCATGACTTTCACCAGGCAATTCTAGCAGACCTCTTCTGCAAAAAAAATAATCAAAGTCCCACAGCTTAACTCCATGTGTTTAGAACAGTTCTGTTTTGCACGATAAATTCCACAGAATAATCCTGAGCACCTTTTGAAGTTAAAACACAGTATTCCTGCACAAACTGAAATTTTACAACTCAACATTTCACTCATAGGTGGACCATGTTCATGCCCAAACAGAGAGAATAATGTAGCTAGTAGTAAAATCTCAGTATAACGCTTCTCCTGTGGCTTTTCTGTAAATACGTCTTACAACAGAAAATTCCACTCCCAAATGATTGTTTATTTCTATTCCCAGCTCTAGTAACCTGAATTGTAACAAGATTCTTTACATAATTAATGAACTCAGCACTTCTGTCAAGTTTTCAATAGCTGCTTGGCTAAAGATATGTCCTTCACATCCAAGTTTTTTTTTCTTTAAGTACTGATAGATTAATTTGAGCTCCCTAATACGCTGCTATCGTACACTAACTGTGCTTTTTACAAAGCATCAGGTATGAACTGAGCTCGATCAGCATAGAAAGGCTGTGCTTTTTTCTCTGAGTATCTTTATATCAAGATACAATGAAAACAGACATAAAAGATTGATGGAAAAAAGAGAGAATGTTACCACTACAGAAGTGGCCTTTTTAAAACACTTCAGCTGTGACTTCCACTTTTTTTTTTTTTTAACCATGAGTGTGAAAAAGCAACAGCACTTTAAACAGTATGAATTAAGAAAGGCAGGAAAAATACTCTTAAACCTTCTTCCTATCATATTGTGAGTCCAACTTAATTGTGATATGAAATAAATCAGTACAACTGACTTCTGTGGTTGGATGCCAGGGACACTACTGTCCTTGCTCCAGCAAACAGATGAACGTACCCCCATTACTGCAGTTCACCTACCGAGTTCCAAGGGGACAACAGCAACCTTATGGGATTCTCTCCAGAGACTTTCCCCCAGACTCCTCTCTTGCAGTGGTTTATTGTTCTGTTGAGCCAGTTCTGAAACTATTTCTGAGATCTTCCCATACCATTTGCCCCCTGCAGGCTGAACTATAGACTGTTCTTCAAAGTGGTTATCTGCCTCATAAGACTCATACCACAGACATAACTGCTAATTACTGGATATTCTTGCTTGTGCAATCAGCTTGATGCATTCATTAACACATCACCTAGAAATATAATTACAAACTTTTCTGGGAGCTTTTCTTCTCCCTCAGACTATTCCAAGTTACTGGCTAGGCAAGGGCATTTTACACTCTGCATTTACTAGGATGTGTCATTCCCAGCTACCTGCCCTCAACAGTTTATACTGGTGATCAATTAGTGTATTTACTAATATACCGTTAGTATATTTGCTGCCTAATCTCTTGATGCATGAGTACCAAATAATTTATCCTTTTTCATGGATTACAGCCCCTCAACAGCAGTGTAGCTTATGCACATGCGCAGGAACTGTGATGATATTTTGCTCTTAAGTACCTACTACAGATCAGTTGATTTTCCTGCTTTTTGGCTTCAAGGTTTGGGAGTTTGGCTGAGGACACAGTTCAAGTACTTGTACGTGAAGGGGGGGGGGGGGGGGGGGGGTCGCCANATATCTGCAATAACACAACAATATTCCACACCCTCTCCTTCTACATATACCTACTATAAGTACTTTTTTTTAAAAAAAAAAAAAAAAAGAAAAAAAGAAAAAAAGAAAAAAAGAAAAAAAATTGGGCTTAAATTGGGCATTGAAAATTTACTCCTAGACTGAACAACTTGCCCACTGTTACACCTCTCTGCTCAACATGCGATCATACGTTTAGTGTCAATGCCCAAACTGCTATTTCTGCAGGACTTCTTCCTTACTCATGCAACGAAGCAATGGTGTAAATCTCAGGAGTTTTCTATGTTTTCTGCTTGTAATACTGATTTACTCCCCTAGATCTATTCTGTACACACCTCCCCAGCTGTCAGCTCAACTCCCCTGCTTAGCTGCAGTCTAGTCCTGTGCATCCACACCCTGGTACTCTCTTTTGGCCATATGTAGGTATATTCAGTCTTAATAGCAACAACCAATTCATGATACAATTTATTCAAATCCAAAAGTGAGAGTTCTCCACCTACCCTGTCTGCAGAGCTTAGTATATGCTCTGTTGAATGACAGCTTAACTTGTTACTAGGACAACCAAAAAAGGTGACATCACACCTGTTTCTTACACTGTGTGTATTCAGAAGGCACCAGAAGATCCAAGCTTTTTCTCTTACTGCTTGAAAAGGAGCTTATTAGGCACCTCTGACTCTTCTCTTACAGTACATACAGGCAAAAAAAGAGCAAGTGTAAGCATGACTCTCCAAGTTAAGAGCCAACTATAATCCTAGTAGCTTGTAGATTTAGTTTGCACCTGGACTCCCGAGACTGTTCTTCAGCAAAATACATAGGGTCTCGGAAGCTGAAATAGGCAACTAGGATGCCTACTAAAAGAGACAGTCACCTCCCCACCCCAACTGCTCTGAAACAGCTTTCTGCAATGGCACACCTCAGCAGGAAACTGCAGTCCTCTGCGTCACCCCAGAACAGTCTATGGCCTCATGGCCACAAAAACTCTTAAAGTTTGACTCCTGTCAAGTAGATGATGTCTCTTTGCTCAGCACTAACTTTTCCAAGCCACATGCTCTACCTCATGGTATCATCAATGACTGATACTCCTCATTTTTTAAAAAAGCTTTTGCTACAGTTTTCTGTACCTATCCAATTTCACAAGCGTACATAAAGTCAGACTTGTCTTCTGCAACTCATTCCACAAATACTGCTTTAGTAAAGTCTTCTGCACGTACACCAAGTATGCCTACTTCATCAAGTCTTCCAGAGCATTAGAAAACAGTTTATGCCCAGCTAGAGTCCAGGAGCAAGGCATTCTTGAGCAGTCACAAAACTGCCTTCTCAAGATTGGACTGGGAGTAGGGACATAGACAGAGCCACAGCTTCAAGCACGTAGAAAAGTTTTACAACTTAATATAACTCAGAAGGTTAGCAGGCAGATCAAGGCAAGTGTTGAGGTGTGCCATTAAGAATTTGCAGAATTTCTCCGCTTCACTCTTAGATTTGGTGCTTAATCTTGCCCATCTCCTCCAAGCAAAAAGCAAAAAACAAGCCAACAGTGGACAATTCATATTGTGGCACACACAACCCATGTGAAGCCCCCAGCAGCTGTTCCAGCTCTAGTGTTAGTGTGCTTTCATGATTTGTATGTGATTTGATTTGGGAGTTCTCTTAATGCTGTTGTTCATAAGGACAAGCACAAGGACCGTGTGTATGAACTGACATTCTTCCCTTGTTTTAGTACCCTGAGGAGTTCCAATTATCTTATTTCACTGAAACTTTCAGTCCTCTGGTCATGGTGAATCTGCAAGTTTTCCTTCTTTTTAATTTTTTTTTTTAATTTTCATATTAGTTTTCATGCCCATCAGTGGGCTTGGTATGATAATTGTCTATTCCTTAGCTAGTACCTGCTCACATACATCATACAGTGACAGACTGCAAAAGGTCCCGTTGTGATTTGCTATCTGTTTTCTAGAGAATGTGATTATAAATATTTTATCTAATAAGGTTCTAAATATGTTAGAAAGTGACTGAATGTTGAAAAGCAATCATTCTTCTGACATCGTGCTTCCCCAAACAGATCAAGTTGTCAGTGGTTTAAAATACAAATAAGGTTCCCCAACACAGATCCTTTCATCTATGATTCTAAACGCAGTTGAAATAACAGTTTAAGCAGGTGTAAAATATAACCATATCCAACCAGGTTATAGTAACTCTTCCTATCTTTATCTTTTCAACTTTTTCTCTGGAGCTCACGAGTGGTTTAAGTAATTTGCACCTTGCCAAAAATTTTATCATGAAATGTATTAATTGACTTATAAACAGCTAATTAAACACTTCAAGTAACCATAACCAGTGTTTTCCAGATGAAAACAAAAGGAAGACACTGAAATCAAGTGACTTGAAATCTATTGTGAAGCTCACACACTTCCTGATTTTTTGTCCTGTGGGTTTAGGATTGCAGCTGTTTCATCCCAATCCCCTCCCTTAGATGCATTCGGTAGACAAGATAAAAGCACATTCATGCCATTAGGCTCTTACATGAGTATACAATTCTGCTAAAAAAAATAAAATCAAAATAAAATATTCCCCCAACAAACCCTGACTGGTTGAATTAGCATACTTTCATCATAATTTTCTATGAAAACATAACTCAATACCATCACAACTTCTCCGTACATTTGGCACTTTTAAAAAGTTGCACCTTTTCCGGAAACTAATAGGTTTTTGACAATGAAAGACTGGGCTCCTCACTCTCCCTGTGACCCGAAATGACATAGCATCTTGCAGAAATTAAATCACCTTCAAAGAAAACTGAGCAATTGTTGACCAACAGAGGACAAGGGTTTGGATTACTGTGATATCCCTAATACGGTTTCTAATTCTGGGACTGGAAATGTGAATCAAAACTGCATTGTTAATAATGTAAATAAAGTAGTCTTTGTCATTGCTTACAGTATCACAAAGCAGAAGCAAGGCATTAAACTGCTTAAAAATGCATAGGCTGAGAAAGTTAAGTACAGCTCCTAATGGTGGTATAATTAACTATTTCTTTGAAAGCCACAGAAGGCTACAGATCAGAAGTCAAAGCTCAGCTTTCACCTGCAGATGCAATTATTTTGTTTTCTACTGTTCTTATTAATTTCTCTGCTCATTAACATGGACTTTGAGTCAAGCACTAAAATATACAGTCCTTCAAACAAAGCTGGCTGACAGCCTTCCATCATCTGTACTTTCCTAATAAAAAGGTAAGTAAATGCCTAGGATATCAAGAGATTAAAATGCACAATATCTTCCAGCAAGAGAGGTGAACTTAAGACTTAATTTTCAGAATCGTTGACATTTTTCTTGACAATCCTTATCTGCTGAAGCAAACTGGGATGCTGCAGTCCTTATGCCTTTACAAATGTTAAAGTGCTATACTCTTGTAATAAGTCCCATAAATAATTTTACACGTGAATAGTCTTGTTGCATCCTACTAATTAACGTTCTTACCAATTTCAATGGAAGGGCTCACGTTTACACTCACATGCCAGTAGCTTTGAAATCCATTCAGCTTTTATGTCTTTAGCTATTTTCATGCTTACAGTTTTACAGCCTGTTCAACTTCAGACTAGAATTTGCCTGGTTTTTATTTTACTTTTCCCCCCATTCAGAGACACATTGATAATTTCGCAAAATAAGTTGTATCAAGTTTAAAAAAAAAAATAAAATCCAGACTACAGGTGAAAAGTAGAAGTGAAAACAGTTTGGATTAATTAAAATATACTTAACAATGTTTCGATAAGGAGCTAAGTCAAGTGATAGGGTCAGGCCACAAAAAGTTTTTGGAAGCACAGCCTCATTTGTGTGTTAAAAGCAATGGGAAATTCTTAAAAGAGGTTTAAGAGACACCAGCCTATGAATTTGATATTCAAATTCATTTGTATATCTTTCATAAAACTCTGAGAAATAAAATAACATAAAAAGCTATTGTCCATGTCCTGTGAAAAATGAAATTCACTGGACCAGATGCCGCAACTTCCTTAAAATAATACAGCCCTTCATCACTTCTGCTCTTGGATCTTTGTCATGACTTTCAAGTCATAAACTGCTTGAATTGCTAACTCCACTCTTGCTTTTCAGCAGTCAGAAGGGCACTCTACTACACACTGCCTGTGATTTCTCCTTAGCCAAAGCACTTAGTTCACTTCATCCCGAAGTTTCTGAGCAACCCAGAGATTGGAAGGAATTTACTAGTAAGACAAGAGCTTTCGCATCTGAAAAAAGTGTTTCTGAATGGTAATATATCCACAACTCCAAGTTTTCAACATATAGTACAAATTAACAACATATATTGCAAGGTTTTTATTCAGTACCAAAAATGAACTGTTCGTTTCCAGTATTGGTTACAATGTCTTCATTTCACTGGGGACCAAGTAGCACCTGTCACATGCCAAGTTTTTCTTTATTATACTTCACTTTGACTAAAAAAAATAATATAAAAACATCAAAAGTTCTTTTGAGTTATGTTGACATGCTTGGACCAAATTAGACAGTGTAGGAAAAAGTAAATAAATAAATAAAATAATCCACCACCAGCTCATTGGATGTTTCTTACTATTTCTAAATGGATACTGGGGATACAGCGATTACCTATAAAACTTTAATGCCTACAATGATTCTGAAGACAGTAAACTTTGTTTGCTGCTTTAATCATTTTGTCAATAAATGGACACCAGAGTATAATCTCCCCTTAATACAAGTATGCAACTAGTACTAGTACAAACAGAAGTACCAGACATGGAAACAGAAAAAAGTATGTGTTTCTGTAATCCTGAAGACATACACAAAGCAACTTAATCATGGCAGCAACACAATTAAGATTAAAAAAAAAAACAAAAAAAAAACAATAATCACAGTCAAAGAATTTACCATAGGCCAACTCATCTCACAATTTCGACACTGTTTTCCTCTGCCTGATAAAACAAATGACTGGGAAACCAATACTGAGAAGAGTGAAATAAATAAAATTATAGTTGAACAATGAGCTGACAGTCTTGTTCATGATGTTCCCATGCACTGCTTTTAAGCACACAATTACAGCAATTGCTTTAATTACACTGTATGATTATATCTGATGTAAATACATTAGAAAGACGATTGTAAACCAAACGAGAATTTTCTTATTGCAAGCTAATAGAAATAACAAGGCTGTTTCCCAATTCACGTGCAAAGAAAAATTCATAAACCATCTTAGTTTCATATAGAAAGACATTTTAAAATATCAGCCTTGCTACGGTGGATCATTTATTTTCTTCTTTGCAAAAGTAAAAGTTTGTAGAAGTATGTTCACAACTACATTAGAGCACAAGGTATACTGTTCAAAACATACACATGGGCAGGTTTACTTACAGAGAGCTCTGAAAAATTTACACTGGCTGCCTTTCTGGGCTGATTGTCTCATCCTTCATACTTTGTACCTTCCTGATCTATTCACATTGCAAATTTCGTTTTGTCTTAAGTAGGTTTTAGATCAGCCTTAACGCTCAGGTAGCTCTTGCCTTCAGTAGAAGGTAAGCTTCATAATCAGTATGTTTTCTGCGATATATATATATATATATATATGTAAAATCATATACACATATCATCAAGAAGTTTCATCCGTTCCCAATATACTGTGGGATTCCTTTTTCCATACGTATATTACAAAAACAAAGGAGCACTGACATGTCTAAGTTAAAAGTTTGTGGATGGGAAGGAGCGAGGCAAGTGGGAGGGGAATCTGCCAGGGGTATTTCCTCAAGGTATCTGCTAGTGAAATTATTATAAGCAAGAACTTTGGTCCTTTGTCAAACATTTCATTTACACACTACTGGAAATGCACCACATGCATTAATTTCTGTGGAAAATTCATGTAGTCTGCAGTGCCACTTCCCATGCCCACCATTCTTCCCTCTAAAGGAAGGAAGCACCGATTCCTTTTTTTTTTTCCCCCCCAGAATTAAATTAAAAAATTAATTTGTAAGATTTTGCATTGCAGGCAAAATACTATCCTGTCCTTCTGTATCTCCCGCTGGAACAGAATGTTAACATAACTGCATAAAAACCTGTTCTAGCAAAATCTTTAAATACAACTCTGCTTGAAGGTGAGAAAAATATTTTGTCATTTACTTGACAAAGTCTCCGATTCTATGCACTGTCAGATCCCCAAAGTGCAACTGGAATATAAACTGCCATTGCAAAGTGCCTGTTTGCAGGGGAGGCAGAATTAGACTAGTTCCACATAATCACTTAATCAGACACGTGGGGATGTACTGCTCAATTCATCTGAAGTTGTGAAATGGAGCAAATGTCTACCTGATACTACAAACAACAGGGATAACGTGCCTGCTGATCTAAATCATAACATTAGTGACTAATACCTGCATTCTTAGCTACTCACATCAGAGACTGTCACAGTCACAGCCACTTTTTAAGCTCTGGGTTAGGAACGTGCTCCTCACCTGAAGCCAAAAAGTACTTCCTAAGATTCGTTCTCCGGAAACAGAGAATGTCCTGAGAGAACCCAGTGACATTTAAAGCACTAACCCATATTTTATAGCAACTGAAGAGGAGTGGTTTGTTTAACTATGGTCAGGCATAAGGAACTATTTACAATATAAATGAAAAAAAACCCCCAAAACGCACAGAGTTGTAGTTCTCTACTGCCTTGTTTATAGAAAGCTTAACAGAGAAATGAAGCTGAACCATAGAGCTGTCATTGCACAACTCAGTGAACACCAATATCTAAGTAAGAATAAAAAGTCACTGGCTACACACTGGGGACTACACTGCAGGCACACCACAAAATGTAAGTCTCTTAATAGCAACCCTCTTGATAGCAAAACACCCAGATTAACGCATACTGCAAAGGAAGGGTGACTACATCAATAGGTCACTGATTCAGACTGTGAACTTTATCTCAAAATATTGCATTTAACTTTTAAATAAGGTTTAGGGGAACTTGTAACATTTTGCTCAGTGACACAGCTATATTTTATTAAGGACAAAAATGGGTTAGTCTATAAAAATTAAATTATACTCCTTTGACTGTATCTAGTCAAGAGGAAAAACTCTTAATTATGAGACTGTGCTGTCAAATAAATGCAAATTCACATCTTTCATATTCTGGGTTAAAATTCAAACTCAAGTCTATTATAAATTAAAATCAATATTTGAAACATTTCAGCTTTCAGTGATAAGCAACAACCAAAAGAATCAAGTTATGAAATATACTGGTAGAAGTAGAATGAATTATTAAATAAAACTTGAGAGAATAAGGCATTTATATTACACACATTTAAATACCAATTAGGAAAAAGAAACAATAAAGGATGATGAACTGAATCATCTGTTTTACAACCAATTCTCTCTAGAATTGACTGAAGATAACAGAGAAACTCAGCTTGCAATGTAAATTTCACTCCATTTGAAATAGTTAGGTTAAAAATTTAGATTTATTCACGAGCCGAAATTTACAGTCTTTAAGCTTAAAATAAGTAAGAACTGGATTTACAGAAGTAAATTAAATAAAAAGAACAGTGGTACCTGCTATGCACAGCATAGTAGTTACCTCCTAAAGGAAAAATCCAAGGGTCTGCTCAGAGGCAATATAAAATTCTACAGGAAAAAAATGTATTAAAAAAAGAAAAAAAAACCACCACCCAGAAGTTTCTTTTAAGAGCTCCTTATTTACTATGCTGCAAACCAATTTCTGCATAAAAGTAAAAACAAGTTATGTATCAATATTTGTCTAAAATCTATTACAACACTTTCAGTTTGCATTTTTAATGTGCTACAGTCACACTGATCAGACTGGAGGCTTGCCTGCTGGTCTGAGAAGAGATGCACGACTGCCTGCCTGATCCTACACAGGCAGCACACAAGTGGCTGCCTCTTAACACATCCACGGGTTTGCGTATGGACACGTGCAAGCCCACTGATCCAGAAGAGTTGCACTTTCATCTGTGTGGGGTTTAGTTGCCTGAAAACACTTTTCTGACATTTAATTGAAGGGAAGACTGCAGATATGCTTCTGGAAAGCTGATATAGTCTAGGGTTGTACTAAAACAAAAACATGAAGGAACCAGGAAGGATACTTAAAAAACAAAACAAAACAAAAACAAAGCAAAATCAAACACAAAACAACTGTTAAGAATGCAGTGAAAACTGACTTTTTTGTCCATGTCTACAGCCCTTCAAATCATCATAGCATCCATTCAAACCTATTAAAACCTATTATAGAAGCTGTGGTGTGCAATAGCAAAGCCTTCATTCATTTAGAGATGTTCAGACTTTAAAAGTACCTTGCAAGCCCTCTCTCCCATTGCCACCCTCTTTCAAAGTAAACTTGAAATATATATGTAGCTTGAAAGAGACTAATCTTCCTTTAAACATATATATATATTATTAAATTTTTTTAGCTCTGGAAAGCTTCTACATATTTTACAGAAATACAGCCACCGTGGCTGATGTTACCCAGGACAAAACAGAGGAGCCAGTAGTTCACCTACTGTTGACGGGTAACAACATTCTTATTATTTTTCTATGATTCCTAATGTAGTGATCTGAAACTGCCAGCACAAGCAAACCTAGCTGATTAACAATGCCAGTGAATAGTTTCCTAATGCAAAGGACCAATGTTAGCCTTGAAGGCAGAGGCTGCACATATTTGCTAGGTGGAGAGGGATCCTGCTGTTACTGAAGGACTCACTGAGAAAGGATAGACTACAGCTCGGTTTATGAGTGTATCAGTCCTTTACATCAGTGAACTCCAGGCTCTGAAGCACTACCCTCAGCTGTGAGATGTGCAGTCCCAGAGAGCAGCTTCCCCTTCAGTCAGGGTTCTGAAGTCCCAACCTGCCCTCTGCTCCTATGCCTGATGCTCGGTACAGAGGTCACATCAAAATTGAGGCACACCAGCAAGTTACTGTTACTTTGCCTTTTTTAATGCCCAGTGTCTTCACGGCTGTCAGCATCGAGAGCAGGATGACATTTCCCTGCCACCCCACCCAGCCTTGAAGTCCCTAAACACTCATGCAGATGGCTACAGAGCAAGGTGGGGGTCAAAAACCCAAGACATTTTCTCAGTAAGTCTCAAATGCTGTCCATGGTACTGAACAACAACAACAAAATCAATTCATGGCACAGCTCAGGAGACAATAGAGACAAGACACAGAATCACGGATAGTTTCCTCTTGAACACATTTATCTCCAAATACACTAATTTTAATTTCTCTATGGGAAAAGCTCCCTTAGACTTAGAAAGTAAGTATGACAAGTGTATCTATTTGCACCCTCCTCTCCTCCCCAAACTCCCAAAAATGTTTATTATCCCTCCCTTTTGCTTGATGGGTCTTTTTATGGATGAAAGCAAAGACGACTAGACTTTCCTTCCCTTAAGATGAACCTTCAGAGTATACGAATTGCTAGAGTAAATAAAAGAAAGGAGGGAATTACTAATTTAATGCTCTTCCATCTCTTGAGGGAAAAGCCCATGTAATTAACTGTAATGAGATTAAACTAACTTGTTGTTATTAATTTCCCAGTGCAGGGAAACTAAATCTGAGACCCATAAGACTATTAACAGCTTTATCAACATTGGGCTTGCGTCCTTCTGCTTTTACACCAGCTTTAAAGGAAAATGATTAAATTTACTGAGTTGCAAAGTCACTCAGAAGTATAAGAAATTGAATCTGGTCCCTTTAGGTAGGAATGTCAGATTTATCCGTAGGTGAAGAATGAGAATGGGTGGAGCCAAAACCAACAAATGTCACCCAACACAAATAAACAGAACTATAACTATTAAATTCTTACCAAAACTTTTTTCCATTACTTCTTTCTGACACATATCTTGAACATTCACTGTGCAATTCACGATGAACTCCGGAGCAGAGCAGTCATTGTTTAGCTGGAACTCCTCACACTGGTAGCACTGTATCTGCAAACCCAAGCCTGGAACAAATAATATTTTGCTCAGAATACCAATAGTAATAATATTAAAAAAAAACCAACCACCACAATCAACACGTGCCAGAAATCATCCCTATCTTTCCCTCAACGAATTCTGCTCGGCAAAAGTAAGACTTTGACGAAAATAACATAAAATAAACGTGCCGCCTACTCAGCTGAGGCACCTGGTTATGAAGCGGACTCCTTTCCGCAGGGGGCTCCGGCGTTACCGCCGCTCCGGCCCGGCGTCCCCGCCGCGGTGCGGGGGACGCTGCCGCCAGCAGGCGGCGGGGCACCGGCAGGACACCGGCACAGCAGCTTCTGCCCCTCGCCCGCCCGGCCCCGGGGCTGCCCTCAGCTCAGCGGGCTAAAAACTATCCGCGCTCCGGAGAGATGAACCGGGCTAATAGATGAGCTTCGGCTCTTATCTGTGCCGACGGGTTTACTTAGCTACTAATTAATTACAAATGATTTAATTACTATTTTGCCATGCACAATTACAGCTACGGAGCATCCTTCACCTCCCTCCTTTATCATGCAAACGAGGTGCTCCGCATGCCAGGAGCCGCTCCTCTCAGCCCTCCGCCGAGCCCCGCACCGCAGCGGCTCCCGGAGCCCCGTCGGGGGGCGGCGGGGACCTCCAGCCCGCCTCTCCCCTCCGCAGGGAGCGCTGCCCGCTCCCCACGGGGGCTGAGCACCAGGAGTGCGCGGCGCCGGCGGGCAGCATCCTCCGAGTCCGGTGCCGGGTGTTGCCTGCGGAGCCCGCATCGCCCGCGGGCAGCCAGCGCCGGGGACACCGGGCAGCGCTCTTGCAGGCGGTGGGGAGCTCTCCGCAGGACGGCGGGCTCCGCTACCCAGCTCCGTCGAAGGACTGAGAGGGGAGGAAGCCTCGCTGCGGGCAGCGCCGGGCAGCCCGGGCCCCTTACCTGGAACCAGGCACAATCCCCAGAAAGTTGCGGCGAGGAGGAAGAGCCGCATCCTCCCGGAGCCGGAGCCGCAGCCGCCGGGCTGGCGTGCAGTCGCGAAGGGGCATCAGAAGGAGAAGGAGGGAGGCAGCGGGAGCGCCGCGCACTTTGTGCCGCTTCCCCGCTGCCTCCGCTGCCGAGAGGCGCCCCGGGAGCAGGCGGCGGAGCCCGCCCGGCTCCCGCCCTTCCCAGCCCCTCGCCGCGCTCCAGTCTCGCTGGAGTTGAGCACTGAGACTAGAAGAAACTGTACGAGAAGCGAGAGCTGGGGGGCGGCTCCCCCCTCCCGCCGCCGCCGCCTCCTCCTCCTCCTTCTCCTCCTCCACCCGAGCACCATGTGATGCCAGCGGAGCGGGGCGGGGATCCCCACCAGCCGCCCCGCACCGCGCCTCGCCTCGTCGGGCGCCCTTCGGAGATGGGGAAAGTTGGGTGAGGGGAGCAAGGCGCCCCGCTCCTGACCCCGCACCGCCTTCCCTCACCCCTCCTCCCGCCCCGGGGAGGGCGGCTCGCCTCGGCCCCCTC